>PVKP010002607.1:0-120922 GCA_004027715.1 Plecturocebus donacophilus
TGCAAGGTGCGGAGGCCACTCAAGGCTCCACGCCCTCACCGTCCCCAGACCTGGCCTTCCTCCACTGTTCCTATGACTTCTGTACCCAGCTGCATGCCAATCGAGAAGCCACAGCCGACAGCTGGGGCATGTTGTGTGGCTCAGGATTTGGGGAAGCCCATCCATCCCCCATGAATAAAAGTAAAGTGTAAAAGGTGTGTTGGTCCTCTGCATGGGGAGGAGCAGCCAGCAGGTAAGTAGACATTGTTTTGTTAGGAAGACAGTGTATGTATGTATAGCCATCGCAGACCCACAGAAAATCTCTCCCAGAAATTCACCTCATTTTAGGGGCCCCTTCCAGGATAGCATCTGTATACATCCTCTCTTCCCTCTTCTCTCTTCTGGAACTCACCCTCTGAGATTACTTGTCTGTAAATCATCAGTCACCTAAAGTCTCCAGCAAAGAGGGCCCTGTCTCTGCAGAAGAGACAGCTTGGAGTACAGAACCACTTCCTTAAAATGTAACAAAGCCTTAAGCAGTTCCAGATCATTACAAAATTGAACTGAGTGGTCATAAGGGTATACCCTGACACTTTATACACCTTCCTGCCCCTGCTCCCGACACAGTAGTACTTTAGTAAGTACTACTAAAAGCACTCAGGGCAGCAGCAGAACCAAACAGACTAGGTGGGATTATTGCCCAAGAGAGGGTAACTCATCCCTAAAAACCCTCGATTGTACAATTGCTTTGGGGTTGGCTTGGGTGTGGATGTAGGATCTGACAGCTGGGGCTCGTATTGCCTATGTTAGGATTGGTCCTTCTCCAGCCCACTGGCATCTGCCCCACAACAGTTTATGTGCCTGATGCTGTTCATGTGCAATGTGTGACATCATGAAATAGGCCTTTGGCAGTGGGACTTCATGACATGGGAGGGGGCAAATGATGTAGCGGAGGTAAACACAGGTTCCAGAACCAAATGGACTGGGTTCAGATCTCAGCTCCTCCATGGTGTGTATCCTCAAGCAAATTACTCAATCTGTCTTGCCTCTATTTACTCATCTTCAAATTGGGGATGACAGGATTTTGTGAGGGTTGATTGAGTCATTGCATACAAAGCCCTTGGAAGAATGCTTTCCACATAGTGAAAATAAATGTTCAATAAATGTCAGTTGTCATTATTTGAGAAATAATAATATTATTTGGAGAAAGCAACTAAAATAAAATTCTAACCGAGGGTTGAAAGCCAGCTATTTAGTAATGTTCATTCACACCCTCTGCTCAGAGTTTAGAGTTCATATGTGAACAGCTGCAATTTGGCATATACAGCACATGCAGCTAGAAAAGTTAGGACCTCCATGTGCAGAATTTCAGGTAACATATTAGCAGTCCCTTACATTTCTAGAGAGCTTCAGAGTGGTTCTATTTCAGTTATCCACTATTTCATTTAGTTTTTATAACAACCAGCAGAGGTAAGTAGATCAGAGATCCGTATCTCAATTACAGGTAAAATTCAAAACCTTGAAGTAGCTCATGGCTAAGCTAAAAGTAAGACTGAGGCCTTATTCTTAGTTAATATGAAAACCTTCCGTTGGCTCTCTACTCTCTAAATTCATCATTCTGCAGATCTGACCATACTAAGCAGGAGTCTGATAACCCTCAACCCCTTCAGTTCAGAGATGGTTATATAATTAATAAAACCAGGTACAAGGGAACTGGAAAATGCTTCTGGAGAAAAACATCGTCAAGACGTTCATAATAAAATATAACCTTTCCTGAAGGAGCTTTGGTATTTCGTAGACTTCTGCTCAGCTGCACCTGGAGAAGTCCCATGTGAGTGTGGCACTTCTGTGGCTGCTGGGCCCTTACAGATGGGTCTGGCCACTGTTCCCTTCTTGGCTCACTACAGGAGCTAAAGCAAGGATAGGACATTTCACTTGTGTATCTGACCAGTTTCCATTCCCCAGAGTAGTTTGACTTACTTAAATTTTTCTGAATTCCCTCCTAAGAAATAAGCAGGACTTCTGAGCAAGTGTCTTATAGGAACCGGCAGAGTAAAGCCTGCTCTACTTTGCTTCCCAGAAGACTGTATCAGCCTATGCTCTCGCAAGCACATAAGAGTAACACGCATATAATTTAATTGCAAGAGCCAAATGTAAAATCCCTCACTGGAAGCCATCGGAAGAATCTGGGATTCTAAGGAAGCTGTGTACTTAGTAGGAGTGTACTTAGGAGCGTACTAAGGAGCGTACTTAGTAGGCAAGGGTAGCAGGTGCGAAGGGATGATGTATGCCCGCTTCTTAGTATAGACTTTTCTGGTATAACAGAGATGATCTCCAATTTGTTCAATTGTTTAAGGATGCCTCTGGGTAACTTTAAGCCAAGGAGAGAGTTAATTGTATCGAATACTACAAAGCAGAAAGAAATCTATCTTAATTTGTTATAAAGTCAGAGTAGTATCCACAATTGAAATTTTAAGAAGGCAATCATGAATGGAAATTATAGGTTGAGACAGATATTCAGTGAAGAATTCAAATATTCTTCAAGCAGTGCCAGGAGAAACTGTGTGTATGCCAGATTGAAACACTTGATTTTAAAAAACCTATTTCAGCCAGATCAATTTGCAAACACACACACACACGCACACACGCACACACACACACAAACACACACATTTGCCTTTAGGGTAAAAGAAAACTTGAGTTAGTCATTATCAAAAGATATCATTTACCTTTCTTTTTTTAAATCATTAATTTTTTAAACAGCCTTGATGTGTTTTTTTTGTAAATTGTAGATTGTGAATTTCGTGCTGTTTGAAATCTAAGAGAGAGGTGCCTTTCTTTGTGTTCTTGGAGCAAAGTAGAAAGTGAACCCATGACTAGAAAGATAATACCAAGTAGGATAATGTAAACACACCTCGGGGAGATAACAGGGGGAGGAGGCAGACAAACAGGCCAATCCGGGGGAGGAATGGGGTTAAGGAAAGCTCTACAATGAGGCAGATTTTTTAATATCCACTCCTTCCAAGTCCTTCAGCTCAAGCTGCAGCCAAATATTTGCATAAAGAACTGGTAAAGGATTCCAGCTTCCTGGTTCATGACATTACAGCATGGATCATTTTCAAAATTAATACTGCCTCCTGTTTCAGCAGTGGCTGCCTGCACAGCTCTCCCTGTGGCTCAGAGTGCAGGAGTATCCCTGTAACCCAAAAGAGGTGTGGTGAGCTTGGCTTCCCAGCACAGAATCACGGAGCAACACAGGTCCCTTTAAACTTTAAAGCCACCACCTGAAATTAAAAAAAAAAAAGAAAACCTAAATTATTCAGTTAGTATAATTATCAATTCAACTGAAAAATGCAGACTGCTTTACTTTAGTTTTTAAAAAGCAGTCTCATAAACTTTTAAGTATTTAAATACAGTAGTTTAAATAAAAGCAACTTTTATAGAAAATAGTACAAAACACGCAAAGCACTGGAATAATTCCCAACCATTAACTAGAATGTAAGTAGGTTCTGACTCACCAACTACAGCCTTAAGAAAATACTCTCTATTTTAATATTTCATGTTTACTAAGAACATGTGAATATTTTTAGCTACTCAGGATTAACAAAGTTAGGAATTGTGTTCTTCGGGGAAACAAATCCCTAAGGCTAAGTAGCCAGATGGTATATGAAAATTTTGAGAAAAATAATTGAATAAGCCATAGAGAGTTGGGATTAAATGAATATTAGTTTTTATTAATTTTAAATTGAATAGTTTAATAGGAAGCCTTTTGCTGCATTTTCTCAAATTGTTACATTTTTGCCTCATAAAATTATTTACATTAATTTATTAGTCAAAATTAATCACCTTTAAAATTTAAGTGGAAGAATCTGATATTAGGAAAAAATTCCCCAAGCAACATAAACATTGAATCTAAATAAAATATAACATTGGTTGTATTTAAGAAGGCAATTTTTCTGAGAAGGAAGAATCTGGCTTACCTTATAGCAGAAAGAAGCATAGTACTCATTAAAATGTCTTAGCTTTCCCTTTAGAGCTTCTCTTTCAGCCTGCTTACGGTGATATTCTTGCTTTGACAGCGGTCCGGAGGCAGCAGTGCCCACCTTTCAGACCCAGTTGCACCATCTTCTGCAGGTCAGTACAGCCAGCATTACAGTTCCCTCAAACACTCTTTCAAAAGTCCATCTCCAAAGTCTTCCAGTGCTTGATTCGGGGGTTAAGATAGGCACCACCATTTAATTGGAATCCAACCAATCAGAAGGTGAAAAAGGCATAGTCACTCCACATGCAAGCCCAGCAAGGAAACAAGCGCAAATGTTGTCCTCATTTCTGAACTCTCTACTCTGCTATTTTGTCCCAAGAGTTTGTTCTTCACATTATTCTAGTTCCTCATCGCCAAGTAACTAAACTGAACTACAAACTCTGAAGTGTTCTAAGGAACTTATCTTTTTTTTTTAGTGTGCTATTAGATGGAATACAGAACATCCTGAGGCACTAGAATAATGCCTTTGCTCTGTTCCTTTAGTTTCCAGCGGACAGGGGCTTCCCTCCCCTTCTCTCTTCCCAGAAAGCAGTTCAAACAAGTGTAGGTTTTCTCAGCCCAATAAGAATAACTCAATTACATAAACACTCCTACCTCTGCTACTCAACAGCTAAGAGTTTAAGGAGGTCGTATATAAGGAAATCTCTGCCTATGGCTGGACTGACTGAATGCGTCACTATAGCTTCACCTTAAAGGAACTTGACACCTCAAGAAGAACCCAGTGTCCTTTAGTCCCTTTGATGAGCACATGCTAATCCTCTCTTCTTCCAGCCTTTACAGATAATTATCACAAATTGGGTCTATTAATAATAAAATGGAAAAGGAGTAATGTTTTCTGATTATTCTTGTTTGACATTTAACAAGACATTTACTTTGACACATTATGATGTTAACATGTTCACCGAGAAAACATTTTGGCTTTTTGCAATTTCAAGCCAATAGTGCTAATTAGTACTCTATGTTCCTGGCTTCCATGATTATCATTTGCATTCCCATTTAAATCACTTCTCAAAATTCTCTCCTCCTAACTTAAGTTACTGAGTAAGAGTGAAAACCTCAGGGAAGCAGTCACCCTAAGTCAAGAGAATTATTTCCCATAACATCAGAAGTCTTCTCAAAGCCTCAACAACTCTGTCAGTTACTTCTGAGAGGTTTACGTGAACTGCCGGTAGGGGCTGGATGTGGGTGGTTTCAGAGCCCAAGAAAAGGGACGCTTGAGCCATTATTTGACTGTGACACTTGGACACAGATTAGGTCACCATCCTTTTATTTTTGCCCTAACCACTTTTACAGCCAATTTCCACATTATTAACCACATTCACTTCCCTGGAGCTTGAATTAGCTAAAACAACTAAAAAGTCCAAATTGCATTCCTGTTTACTTTTCTGGACTTGGTAAGCCCTTTTCCCCCTAGACATAGCAAATATTCAGAGTATAGATCTCCATTCAGATCTATGTTTTGCAATTTTTATGCAAAAACCTGTCTTCTTCCTTTCTCCTCTAGGACTGTATTTTGAGCCTGAACCAATTTCTTCCATGCCCAATTATTTTCAACCTCGAGAATTTTCCAGTTGTGTTTCATGTGAAGAAAACTCAAGCTGCCTCGACCAGATCTTTGATTCCTACTTTCAGACAGAGATGCACCCGGCAGAGCCTTTGCTCAATTCCATTCAAAGTGCTCCACACCATTTCCCAGACAGCTACCAGGCCACGCCTTTCTGCTTTAACCAGAGCCTGGTAATTTATCTTGGTTCTCTATATACCTGATTTTCACTAACTATGGGGTAATAGTGCTTTGTGAGTTTGCACTGTCTTGTGGGAAATCATACAAAAGCTATCAGCAAGGAGATAATCCAAGGAAACAAGCAGAGAAGAATTTAAAAGTCAATGTATAAAGTAGCCACATACTGCAGGGCATAAACCTTTGGATACACACAGAATTTAGATTTCCCAAGTAGGTCACCAGGTAAGTTGGTGTGTAGCAATATAAAGAGGTTCCTGGCAATATTCAGCTAATGTTTTTTAAACTGTGAAGTCAAGATACCTACTAATTGGAAGTCAGTGGTTTAAACAATGGCTCTTGGATTTTTGGATGGATTTTTGAGTTCTTGAAAATGGAATTAAAGCAGTGTATATATGGTACCAAACTTCATTGCGTCGGGGGGGCGGGTTTGCTTTGTTTTGTCATTGAACTGGCTAACCTATGGTTTTAGTCTGCTGTAAGCACAAGAACTCATTTGGGTCTGAGATAGTTAGTAAAAATGAAGACCTAATCTTTGAAAAAGTTTAGATTGACTCCTCTTGATGCATCTCAAATGTTTGAAAATGTGTTATCCTTCAAAATGAAGGAAAGTTTCTATTAGTGGAAACTAGTTATTTTAGTTGTCTTTTAGAGACTCACAGGTTTTTCTGTAAACCATAAATTGTAAGGTTTTCTTTTTTAAGGAGTGTAAATAGTTTTCGCTTTTTGTCAAAAGTCTGTGTGGGCATCAGACTAAATTTTAGAGGGGATAGGAAATTAACTCTCCTGAATATGCACATTGTCACGGGGAACATATGGGGCCCCGTGACCCAGTTCCTTCCCAGCCTCCAAGTTAGGTTTTCTCACTAACAATTGTAGACTTGCTTAAGAAAAAACAGACAATAACTCTCACTCCAGGGAACAAGACTTTAGTGACCAGACACATAGTGACTCATCTTGGTGTATCCCGGGGATAATCCAAGATCCTTGAGGATCCAAGTTCTGCCTTTGCATGTTCACCTGGTTCTCCATGGTGAGGATGTGGAGAAACATCCAGAGTGCCACCTGCAGCTTAGATTGTGGCATACAGCAGGGTTTGATATGCAGGTGACTTGAAGCACAATGGGATTTTGTGGTTTCAGAACAGGACACCCTCTAAAGTAGGATTATAACAAAGGAAACCAGTGAAGCAAGGCAATGTATTGTGGGGAAAGAAATAGGTAACTATAGAATGTGGTGTCATGAAATCGTGTAGTCAGCAAATAAAATTACTTCTGCAGACTTGGGTTGGGTGTTGTTTGGTTTGGTTTGGTTTTTTACCCCTAATTTTCTCACTCTGCATTGGTAAGTCCACACTGTTCAGTTCTTTTGATCCCGTCTAAGTTATCAAGCTCTTTGTTTCTTGGTTGTCGTTTCTCTAGATACCGGGATCGCCTTCAAATTCCTCCACTCTCTCTGGCTCCTTAGACTGCAGTTACTCACCAGTTCAGCTGCCTTCATATGCTCCAGAGAATTACAATTCCCCTACTTCTCTGGACACCAGAAACTGTGGCTACCCCCCCGAAAACCATCCCTACCACCACTTGCCCTCACACGCCCAGTACAGCTGCTTCTCCTCAGCCACCGACTCCATCTGCTACTGCGCATCATGTGAGGCAGAGGACTTGGATGCTCTCCAGGCAGCAGAGTACCTCTCCCCGAGCACAGACTGTGTGGACTTTGCCCCCTCAGCAGCCGCCACCACTGATTTCTATAAGAGAGAAACAAACTGTGACATCTGCTATAGTTAATAGAAATTACAGTAATTCGGAACATGGCATGGGTATATCTATTTTTCTACCACATCTAGATAACACTGCAAAATATGCAAGTCGGTAACACAATATCCCAAGCACAGTTCACATGTCACTATTTCCAATTTTCTGATGCGAACCTAGCCATATGAAGTCCTCGAACCGGGTCATAGTGCCACTCCTACTTTGTATGCTCATAGTTTAAATTTTTGTAGAAAACTTTCAATTGTTTTACCTTTTTGTGTAACGAACAAATGCTCTCTCCTTTTTTACTAATAAATAATTTTGTATTACTAAATGTTGGATTTTTTTTTAATTTCCAGCAGCCATTTTTAATTGATTTGAACATTATCCATTAATTCTGGAAATTGCTAATTACTCTCAAGGGGTTTAATCTTATGGATTCATGAATTTTAAATTATTTTCATTTGGGTCAGGGGCAGTGACTCATGCCTGTAATCCCAAAACTTTGGGAGGCTAAAGTGGGAGAATCACCTGAGGTCAGGAGTTCAAGACCAGCCTAACCAACATGGAGAAACCCTGTCTCTACTAAAAATGCAAATAAATTAGCCAGGTGTAGTGCCACACTCCTGTAATCTCAGCTACTCAGAAAGCTGAGACAGGAGAATCACTTGAACCCGGGAGGCAGAGGTTGCAGTGAGCTGAGATCATGCCACTGCACTCCAGGCTGGGTGACAGCAAGACTCCATCTCAAAAAATATATATGTATTCATGTAAAATGCTGTGAGATGCCTTGACTTCCATGGGATGGAGAGTAGGCACAGCTAGGATGGTGGAAAAGGGAAGCCCTGCCTCCCCTCTAGAGGAGAGAGTACATCTTGGAGCAACATCAGAAAAAGGCATTTATGAACCATTAGTTTCTCTTATATAAAATTAGTCAGTGAAGTGTTAGGATGACCAAAGAGCACATGTTGCCTACAGGTATGTTAGCCTGTAGATCATTCTTTTTCCTTTCCAAAGCATTGCTCATGTTTACACATTAATTTATTGGATTGACTATGTTGTTTACCCTTGAATTTTAGAATTTACTTCCTCTGATTAATCTATTTGAAGAAGCCCAACTGTCTTTCAAGGTAAAGAGGAGTTATTCAATATACCTATGCTGGATTAAACTGTTGAATCTTGTTTGCTGAAGGCATTAAGGCACAGGACCTAATCCCTGAAATGAAATCTGAAGAGCCTTAGCCATGTCTCAAGTTCCAGTACAATGGCAGCAATACTGGTACCTTCAGCACTGGCCACAGGTACCATTTTCTGAGCACTTCCTATGTGTCAGAATTATCTAAGGGTGTTCTCACACATTATCTCATTTAATATTCACAACATTGACAGCAAAATGAGGAGTCTGAGGCTCAGAGAAGCTAGTTCACCTGTCCAGTGTCACCCAGCCAGGAGGCACCCAAGCTTGGGTTGGAAAGATAGGAAAGTCCTGTCCCTTCCTCTGCAGTGCTGAGAAGTTGGAATCATCATTTATGAAAGGCTGTTCAGGAACCCATGGCATCCTTAAATGCCAACTCTCTCATATACACAAAGGTGTGTCCCAACCACAACTGAGTCAGACCTCTCCAAAAAGGCGATTGTCCACAGGACACAGAGATGCCAGGCATAAGAGCTATCAGACTACAGGTCCTATATTCTGGAGACTCAGGAAGAAGCTGACTCACTACCACTTCAGTGAGTTTCTTCCTACCAGGAGATGAATATGCTTTGGAAATGTCACCATCTGACTGTCCTCCTTGGGGACTCAATCAAAGCTTGGGCAAACAGGACAAGTTGCAGCCTGCCTCATGGGATAGTCATGCCAGGAAAATAGAACAATTGCTGCCTTTCTGAGATGCCAGTAAAACTAGATTTTTAATGGCTTGAAACTAGCCTCTTGTCAGCAAGTATCTATTCACACAGACCAAAGACCCTTCATACTGTCCACTCACCACCTCACCCCCAGCAGCCATTGCCAGAAATAGAGAACGGAGAGTCCAAAGATGTCCAGTCATTGTCATTGATATACCCCTTTTCTAGATGTCATCCTTTTTTAATTCCCCATGTCAGTCCTCTGGTGCCTGAATCAATTGTCCTGCAGCTTGAACAGAGAACATTTTTCTACCTTCTTAGGACTTTTTCCTCGCACATTCCTAGTTTTTGCCTAAATCTAGTGAAGAAAAGGATTCAGAGAGGAATGTGAGACAAGGGCAAGTACAGCTCCAGTGCATCACGATGTATAACTCCACCTTAAAGCCATCGTTAAGAACTTGCCAGAAATTTAGGCCAGAGGATTACCTGGTGCATTCTAAGTGGGTGGAAGCTGCCCACTCAGTCTCTTAGCTGCTGCAGCTCACACAGACCAGCTCAGGAGCCCTGTAGCAGCAGGCAACACATCCATCACCAGCCCATCTCATCAACATATACTGCGGCAGCTGGTAAAACCTGGGTGCTTACACCTCTCTGTGAGAAAGAGCAATTCAGTAAGTTCGGGGTGGGATCCAGGCATCTGCATGATCTAAATGTATCTAAGTTGATTATTTTTGTGTATGTGTGATGGAGTCTCACTCTGTCACCCAGGCTGGAGTGTAGTGGCCCAATCTTGGCTTACTGAAACCTCCACCTCCTGGGTTGAAGTGATTCTCCTGCCTCAGGCTCCCCAATAACTGGGATTACAGGTGCACGCCACCACACCTGGCTAATTTTTATATTTTTAGTATAGACAGGGTTTCACCATGTTGGCCAGAATGGTCTCAAACTCCTGACTTCAGGTGATCCACCCACCTCGGCATCCAAAAGTGCAGAGATTACAGGCATGAGCCACCGTGCCCGACCTGAATGTAACTAAGTTAACTCTGATAGAGATGATCTTATGTTTACACTTGAAAAACGCTGACATAATCGATGTCCAAATTGTTTACTTGAAGGACCAACAGCACAATAATAATAGCTTACATGAATTAAGCTCTATGGGCCAGTGATGTGGAGATTATCTCACTTAATCCTCAAAAAATCACCCAAGATATATATTATTATTGTCCTCATTTTTATAGATGATGAAGCTGAAGTTCAGAGAGATGTGATAACTTGCCTAACGTCACAGCTCTGATATACCAGGGAAAGAGTTTTCTAACTCAGGTGATCCGGTGTTACTGTCTGAACTTCCAATAGCCTCAGTATACTTTCCATGCATTATACATGGGAGAATAACCTTCTCTGGAATTTTATCTTTTGCCTTAAAAGTCACAGGTACATCTACAGCCAGTTCCTCATACCACAAATGCATTTGGTAACATTATAAGTGGAAGTTTACATGAAGAAATATATTTGGTTTTTCAGAACCATTATCGAAATCAATAATCCAAATGTGAATTTAGTGCTTACTGTATGCAAGACTGTTACATGCCTTCAAAATGCAAAGCCAAAGGTTAAAAGGGGATGTAATTTTTAAAATGTAAAACTATGAGGATTTCAGATAGGATGGGCATAGACTGATTTAAAAATTCTTAGAAGACTTTAATTAGGAGTCAACTCTTGAAGCTTGAGATAGAGGAGACAAAGCTGAAGGTAATAAACATTGGGAAACTATTACCTCAAGCAACTGCCAGAGCATGA
The DNA here is from genome assembly GCA_004027715.1 of Plecturocebus donacophilus. NCBI lineage: Eukaryota > Metazoa > Chordata > Mammalia > Primates > Pitheciidae > Plecturocebus > Plecturocebus donacophilus. The sequence goes on from PVKP010002607.1 coordinate 11,171, forward strand.
CATCTTGGCAGCTGGCCTAAGCCAACAGTTGAACACTTAGGAGCAAAGTATAGACAGATAAGGATGATTGAAATGATGGAGTCAGGGAGGAGAGAGTACCCTGTGAGTAAAAAATGTTTTTAAAAATCACTCTTAGGCCTGGTGCAGTGGCTCATGCCTGTAATCCCAGAACTTTGGGAGGCCCAGCAGGTGGATCACAAGATCAAGAGATCAAGATCATCCTGGCCAACATGGTGAAACACCATCTCTACTAAAAATACAAAAATTAGCTGGGTGTGGTGGTGCGTGCCTGTAGAACTAGCTACTCAGGAGGCTGAGGCAGGAGAATCGCTTGAATCCAGGAGGTGGAGGTTGTTGTGAGCTGAGATCATGCCACTGCACCCCAGCCTTGCGAGAGAGTGAAACTCCAACTCAAAAAATATAATAAAATAAAATCACTCTTTAATTAAGAAAGATGAAGTCTGAAAGAGTTAGGGTCAAAGCCAATGAAATTGTGAATAATTAGATTAAAGTAAGCATGAACTTACCATCATCTCCAAATCCTCACAACCTATATAACTAAGCCTATAGCAACCCACTGGTGAGGCTTTTCTGAGCAGCCCCCTTCACAGTTTCCCCCCGTCTCCTACAGGTGACAGTGTGGAGATGCCTTGCTAATAGCATTATTTGGTCAATGGGATACCTCAGGGCCCTGGGGACTAGATTTGAGGGTGGCCAGAGGGTGGCCATCCAGGGCCAGGTGACTCTGTGCTTCAAGACAGAGTAACTGACCTCATTTTCTATGCTTCTCTAGGCCTCTTGGAAAGATGTAGAGGCTGGAAGATGAACAAATCTGAGACAACACAGCTATGCATGGTAATAAAGCGCCAAACTCATTGAAGACAGGAATCTGTGCCCACTAGGTCATACTTCAGAAAAGTTTCTTTTACTTAAAATGGATAGAGAACATACTGTTGTTATTTGAGAAATATGGAAGAGTGTGTGTTTGTGTATGTGCGTGTGTGTGTGTGTGTGTGTGTGTGTAATATCTTTTTCAGTCTTTTTCAGACAAACAAATGCTGAGATAATTCACTACTAGAAAGCCAGCACTACAAGAACTGCTAAAAGGAGCTCTAAATCTTAATAAATCCTGGAAACATATCAAAACAGAACCTATTTAAAGCATAAATCTCACAGGACCTATAAAACAAAATACAATTTTTAAAAATCAAGGTATACAGGCAACTGTATGGTGCTTCACATCTCAATATGAATGGTACTTCACATCTCAATGCTAACATTGAATATAAATGGCCTAAATGCTACACTTAAAAGAAACAGAATTACAGAATGGATAAGAATTCACCAACCATCTGCCACCTTCAAGAGACTCACCTAACATATAAGGACTCACATAAACTTAAGGTAAAGGGGTGGAAAAACACATTCCACATAAACAGACACCAAAAGTGAGCAGGAGTAACAGTCCTTATAACAGAAAAAAGCAAACTTTAAAGCAACAGCAGTTAAAAAAAAAGACAAAGAAGGACATTATATAAAGAAAAAAGGTCTTGTCCAACAGGAAAATACCACAATCCTAAATATATATGCATCCAACACTGGGGCCTCCAAATTTATAAAACAATTACTAATAGACCTAAGAAGTTAGGTAGATGGCAACGCAATAATAGTGGGGCTTCAATACTTCACCAATAGCATTAGACAGGCTGTCAAGACAGAAAGTCAACAGAGAAATAATGGGCTTAAACTATACTCTGAAAGAAATGGACTTAACAGATATTTACAGAACATCCCATCCAACAACTGCAGAATATACATTCTATTCAATAGTGCATGGAACTTTCTCCAAGACAGACCATATGATAGGCCACAAAACAAGCCTTAATAAATTTAAGAAAATTGAAATTATATCAAGCACTTTCTCAGACCACAGTGGAATAAAACTGGAAATCAACCTCAAAAGGAACCTTCAAAACCATGCAGACACATGGAAATTAAATAACCTGCTCCTAAATGATCATTAGGTCAAAAATGAAATCAAGATAGAAATTTAATAATTCTTTGAACTAAACAGCAATAGTGACTCAACCTATCAACACCTCTGGGATACAGCAAAAGCAGTGCTAAGGGGAAACTTAATAGCCCTAAACACATATGTCACAAAGTCTGAAAGAGCACAAAAAATCTAAGGTTACACCTCAAGGAACTGGAGAAACAAGAACAAACCCAATCCAAACTCAGCAGAAGAAAGAAAATAACCAAGATCAAAGCAGAAGTAAATGAAATTGAGAACAAAAAAATACAAAAGTTAAATGGGAGGGAAAAGCTGGTTCTTTGAAAAGATAAATAAAATTAATAGAGCATTGGCAAGATTAGCCAAGGAAAGTAGAGAGAAAATCCAAATAAGCTCAATTAAAAATGACACAGGAGATATTACAACTAACACCACAGAAATACAAAATATCATTCAAGGCTACATGAACACCTTTATGCACATAAACTAGAAAACCTAGAGGAGATGGATAAATTCCCGGAGAGAGACAACCTTCCTAGCTTACATTAGGAAGAATAAGATACCTTGAGCAGACCAATAGCAAGCAGCGAGATTGAAATGGAAATTTTAAAATTGCCAGCAAAAAATATCCAGGGCCAGAATGATTCACAGCAGAATTCTACCAGACTTTCAAAGAAGAATTGGGAGCAATGCTATTGACACTATTCCACGAGACAGAGAAAGAGGGAACCTTCACTAAATCATTCTATGAAGCCAGCATCACCCTAATACCAAAACCAGGAAAGGACACAACCAAAACGGAAAACTACAGACCAATATCCCTGATGAACAACCCTTCTAGACATTGGCTTATGCTAGGATTTTATGATGAACAAAAATAAATAGCTGGGACTTAATTAAACTGAAGAGCTTTTGCACAGAAAAAGAAAGAGTGAGCAGAGTAGCCAGACAACCCACAGAGTGGGAGAAAATCTTCACAATCTATACATCTGACAAAGGACTAATATGCAGAATCTACAATGAACTCAAACAAATTAGTAAAGAAAAAAAAACAATCCCATCAAAAAGTGGGCTAAGGACATGAATATTCTTCTTTTGAGAATACACAATTCTCAAAAGAAGATATACAAATGGCCAACAAACATATGAAAATATGTTCAACATCACTAATGCTCAGCGAAATGCAAATCAAAACTACAATGCAATACCACCTTACTCCTGCAAGAATGGTCATAATCAAAAAGTCATAGATGTTGCCATGGAGATGGTGAACAGACAGCACTTACAGGCTACTGGTGGGAACATAAACTAGTACAACCACTATGGAAAACAGTGTGGAGATTCCTTAAAGAACTAAAAGTAGAACTACCATTTGATCCAGCAATTCTACTTTTGAGTATCTACCCAGAGGAAAAGTCATTATACGAAAAAGATACTTGCACACAAATGTTTTATAGCAGCACAGTTCACAATTGCAAAACTGTGGAACCAACCCAAATGCCTATCAATCAATAAGTGGATAAAGAAACTGTGATATATATATATATCTATTTGATGGGATAATATTCAGCCATAAAAAGTAATGAATTAATGACATTCACAGTGACCTGGATGAGACTGGAGACTATTATTCTAAGTGAAGTAACTCAGGGATGGAAAACCAAACATAGCATGTTCTCACTTATAAGTGGGAGCTAAGTTATGAGAATGCAACATTCTAAGAATAACACAATGGACTTTGAGGACTCAGGGGAAAAGGGTGGGAAGAGGGTGAGGGATAAAAGACCACAAATTTAGTGCAGTGTATACCACTAGGGTGATGGGTGCACCAATATCTCACAAATCACCACTAAAGAGCTCATGTAACCAAACACCACCTGTTCCCCAATAACCTATGGAAAGAAAAAAATAATTAAAAAATGAAAAGTTTCTTTTGCTTAATATGGATAGAGTACATACAATTGTTATTTGAGAACTATGGAAGATTGTGTGTGTGTGTGTGTGTGTGTGTGTGTGTGTTCCACTAGTTACCACCTGGATAATCAGGAGACATCTGCCCCTTTACCTGTCACGATTGGACCTGGAATGCCAAAGGTCACCTGGGACCTTCCTAGTGAAGCCACCACTTTCCCTTCTCCATTGTGTAATTCTTGGTTGATTATCTCAGATTTCAAGAGAAATTCCTCTGTGGATTACTGAAGTTCTAGGATTGTCCTGATGAACAAAAGGGGTGAACATCCTTGGAAGGGATCAATTTCTAGATAGATATCACTTTCCCTAAAGGGGGATAGGGTAAAGAATTTCACTGTGGCTGTACAAAGAAGGAGTTCTCTGAAAGGAGGACTCATCAGAGGCCATGTAGCTGAATGAGGAATTGGACTGCATCCTTAAATGGGCTCCCTGTGATTCTGATATACTACAACCCTTTCAGTGGAATTACAGAGAATAAAGTGAAGAAATTGCAAAGGGGAACGTGGCCTTCCCAGTTCCTCCCTCTCTACTGAGAATCATAGGGAGCTGGTAGCATCTTATTGCAGGGAGTTGCAATCGAGGGATCATAGAAAGTGATCAGAAGCCAGCCAGGGGTGGGTGGCCCATGGAGAAGGTCAGAGTCATGGCAAAGGGCATCCGTGGAGAAGCTGCAGCCCCAGGACACAGGTAGAGGATGACAATGCTTGGGAATGAAAGAGGCTAGAGCTTGGGTCACTCAAAGAGGGGTAACTTTAGGACAAATTCAAGAAAGTTTTTATACAGCAGGTAATAAACTTAACATCTTACCCATGCAGGCTAAACATGTAAATAGTTTCAAAAGGGTTTAGATAAATTTGACTGATAACATTTTAGGGCTGGAAAGGGATCTAGAGATCACCTAGTTCAGTAGTTCTCAACCATGACTGCACATTACAATACCTGAGGAAGTTTTAAAAAACTCTGACGTCCAAGTCCCAGACCAATGAATCACAACCTTTGGGGTGGAACTTGGACATTAGGATTTTTTTAACTTTTTATTTTAAAATTGTAGGAAGTTGCAAAAATCATACATACAGTCTCATGTACCCTTCCCCCAGTGGTGGCTATCATCTTAAATATCTATAAGACAACATCAAAATCAGGAAGTTGACATTGTTACAAGCTATTAACTAGACTACAGATTATTCGCTTTTCACCATTTTTACATGCATGCATTATGTGTTGCAGGGGTATGTGTCTCTACACAATAAAATTAGTATTTTTCATAAAATAAAAGAATGGAGTAGCCATTCTTTTATTCCTTCACTTTCCTAATAGAGTTGCTTTCATTTTACTCTATGGACTCACCTGGAATTCTTTCTTGCACTTGATCTAAGAAAGTGCACTTGATCTAAGAGCACTTGCTCTTGGGGTCCGGATCCGAACCCCTTCTGGTAACACTTCTACATACCACCATACCACATTTGCCTGAGACAGAAAAATAGAGCAAGGACATCCATCTAAACTTTGTCTGGAGTCTGGGCCCAGGGGAGCCGCAGCACATGGAAGGTCTTTGGAGTGGATATGGCAGGTAAGAACTCTTCAGTGCCTAAGCTCAGCTGGCTTTTGCTTTCCTCCTCTGCCTCTGTTTCTGGGACTTGCTCAAGGCTCACAAGACCGCTTCCCACTGTCAGTTCATTGGCAACAGCCAGTTAGAGTTGGTTAGGTGTGAGAATGAGACTATTCATGAGCAGCTTGTCCCCCATGCCACTGGCTTATTAAGCAGAAATAGACATAGACAGCTGGGTACTCTCTGGGCGGCTCTTTAAAATTTCTCTTTGGAGAATGTTAAGCATTCACTGGTAGCCAAGGTTACAACCTGAAGTTTTCTCTCCATCCCCAGCATTTCCCAAGGAGGTAAAATGAATGATCAAAGCTATAATGGGTTTGGTTGCCCTTCTCCAGGAATAGCTGGAGGACAACTTCTGCTTGGTGAGTAGCCATTTATGCCACCCCGATGCTGGCAGGTCACCTCTCCTGAGCTGGGGAGCAGGAGCTCAATTATTTACTAGAGGGAGTCATCTCTGGAGGACACAAAGAGCCTTCTAATCTGGTTAGCCATGCAGATCTGAACCCGAATGTTCCTTCCCATTCCACATCGAGAGAACAGTGGGTTCATTTCCACAATTCTCCTGCAGCAGAAAGAGAGAGTAGAAACCCAACTTTCCAGACACCAATTCCATTTCCACACAAAGCAGTATGGCCCAGACCTAAGGGTTCTGGAGCCAGACAAACTTGTTTTGAGTCCTGGTTCCATCACTTATTTTTTCTGGGACATTGGGCAGGTGCCTTAACCTTCCTGTGCTACAACTTAGTGACGGAGATGAATGGACTAAAACCTCATTCAGAAAATCCTTTCAAAACTGATGCCATCTGGGAACAATTTGCAGAATGCTATTTTTCTTGCATTGATCAAAAGAGGTTAGTTATACTGTGTGTCATCCCAAGGAATCAGGTCCCATCACATGGTCCACACCATAGGAGACCTTTTCAGATCCTCTAAGATGTTGAGACAAGAAGCTATCTGCTCTTTGAGAGAATGGAGATGGTGAGAGCATCATCAATGACACAGAAGTCTGAGAAGTGTCCTATTCATGCCTTTGGAAAAGACTTTTCTGCCTGTCTGGTTTTTATGCTCTCTTCACACTTTAGGAGAAAACAATGTTTTTGCTGACTTCATCTGGTCACCTCTGCAAATCCCCTTACCCTCCATTATTCTGTGTCTGCTGTGTACCAGATCCTCTGCTAGACTACCTACATGCACTATCTCATTTTGTCCCCATAACCCAACAAATGGAGTCGGTATTATTATCCCATTTTATACATGAGAAAACCAAGATTCAGACAGATTGAGACCACTGCCCAAGCCAGTAAGCTAAAGCACAATAATTAAAACCTAAATCTGTGTAATTCCACAGCCTATTCCATAGCCTATGTCTGCTTCCCCTAGGAAAGTTCCTGGATACTTCTGGAACAGAATTCTCCTGGAGTGGGTGGTTCACACAACTGACCCACTTCAGACCCACTCAGCAAAATGACAATACCATTGACCCTGACAACAAAACGCTGAACTGCAAAGCTCTGCAGTAAAATGTGGTGCAGAACAGAGACAGAACTACGATATTCTGCATACAGACGGTATCATGCCGTCTATAAGGAAACTACTCCAGCATAACTGTGTTTCAAATGATGCCGTTGAACTATTTATTTTAAATGCCCTAAGAAAAATGGAAAGGCTTCTTCATAGAGGAGTGGGCTTGGCATTGCTAGGCTGTTCTGCATTCAGTAGGCATTTATTGTGCAGCTACAAAATGCTGCACCAAGCACTTGGCAGTGGAAAGGTGATTAAGACACAATTCTTTTGACAAAACCTCAAAAGCCCATGTGAAGTTCTCTTATATACAATAAATCAGAAGAGGTGTAAAAGTTGAAGCACAAAAACAAAATCATAGAAATGCAAGTAAAGTGCTGTTGACTGTAAACAGAAGCACTTAATAAGTGGTTGCTTCTGTTCTTCTCTCTAATAAGTGTATATAGGTGGCTAAATGCTTTTGTTGAACTATGAGGACCTCATTCTGTGGAGTGACTCAGAAAGTCTCTAAGTGTTAGACTGGAAACAGGTGATGTTCAGTGGATGTGGTGCTTGAAGTGCTACCAGGTATTTAGTTTCAGGTAAATTTTACTGTTTAAAAAAATTGTTTTTACGTGCTATCAAGTGTGTTGATCTCGGACAATTTACTTAGTCACTCTATGCCTTGCTTCCTTTTCTGCAAAATAAGAGTAAGAAAAGTGCTTACCTCATTGGCTTTTTGTGAACATTAAATGAGATAATATGTGGGAGAAAATACATTTTTAAATAATCAATTCTTATCAATTGGTAATTAATTGTTATGAGGTATATCATGCGTAATTAAGTACTTTTTAAATAATCAAAATTTATTTCTCAATAGGAAGAAGGAGGGACTGAATTATGAATCCATTATCTCTGCTTTCAGTTATTTCTACTCCTGAGAAAAAGCCTAAGCACTTAGGCTCCAGAACCACATCCCAAGACTGTGAGCTCTTCCCACATTTTCGCATGAGTATGAATCACTTTTGGGTCTCATTCAAGTGGAGATTCTGACTTGAGAGGTCTGGGGTAAGACCTGAGACCTTGCATTTCTAACAAACTCCCAGCTGATGCTGGTGCCACTGATTCTGAATTAAGGTGCTTGTGTACCTAGTGACAGCAACAGAAATTGTAGCAATGGTGTTCACAAGTAAACAGCATACTTTTAAAGGGCTAGTCTAATGAACCCAAACATACAAAATAAAGGCAAACCTCACAATCTTCTTGCAATGATTTATTAATCTGAGAGCTCATTTTAGGTTGGATGGTCTTCCTCTGGAGCCTGATTCCTAAAAGCTTTCTACAACTTTGAAATGATCATTTTCCTTTTGGAGGTAGCACAAAGTAGGAGTTAAGAAGAGAATAAAAACCATGGTCCCTCCCAGGTTTGTGTCTCTAGATATGTAAGCTAAGGTAAACTACGTAGCCTTTCTTAAGCCTCGGTTTTCTCATTAAAAATGAACATATACAGAACATCAGCTTGCCTCCTACAGTTGTTTGAGGACTCAGTGAAAATGTTCATGAAGCAGTTACCCCAGTGCCGGCGGCTGGCAGGTAGCAAGGGCACCAGCAACATTAGCTATTTAACCTTAAGGTCTCGAATCCACCCTTCCCTGGAGACTTCTTGTCCCTACTCTCAAGCTTCTCTGCATCATGATCATAACCTATAGTAACGAAAAGCCAAGGTTTCACTCTTTGAAATCTGGATAATGGTATTTGTCTGCAATAATATTCTAGGAGTAGAGCTAGAGAATTTAGTTTTGGTTTTGTTTGTTTTTGTTCATTTTTCAGACACGGTGAGTCAGAAACATAAGATTCAGAGATATTTTTACTTTTTCCAGCCACTAAGAATTCTTGCTGCCAGGAGGGGAATAAAGAAATGCATAGAACGGGGAGTGCTAGACTTGCCTGCTTGCTATCAAAAACCACTTCTTTCCTTTGAAAAAGGGTCTGTGCAGCCAAAAGAAGCAGCTGCGGCTGCTAACACTGGGCTGAGAGAAGGCACCAGCCATCCAGAAAAGAGACAAGGCAACCATCGGCCACCAAAGCTGCTTCAACAGCAGACAGCTCAAAGAATGGAAGAATGCATCCCAGGAGTGCTGGGTGAGGAAAGACAGTGCTCTTGCCTTGGTATTTGCAGCAAAGTCACAGGCCAGGAAGGTCAAAACCTAGCTGAGAACCATGTGGACAAATGTCTAGGACCCGGTCACTGGCCTCAGAGAGCCCACAATGTTATTAAAGAAGTGAGATTGTCAGAAGCAAGGACCAAGACTAGTGGATACAAAGAAAGTTTGAGAGGAAAGAAGAGAAAAATCAAAGAGGCAGAGGTGGAAGGAAGGAAGGGAGGGAAAACAAAAGAAAAAGAAAGAAGGAAGGAGAGAAGGGGGAAACGTATGGACTCTATTTCATGATTACACATTGATTAAACAAGAGAAATCTGTGAAGATGCAAAAGCAGGCACTGTGGGTTGCATCCTGGCACCCCTGGCAAAGGAAACAACTCACTTTAAAAGCCACAAAGAAGAGATGCTCACTCAGGGAGAGACATGATGGGTTTTGGCAGCTTGTCATACTGGGAAGGGCAGAATTGGGTTATGCTATAGTTTGAATGTATCCCCTCCTAAAAGTCAGCCAATGTGATAGTATTAAGAGATGAGGCCTTTAAGAGGTGATTAGGCCATGATAGCTCCTCTCTCAAGCTTGGAATTAAGTGTCCTTGTACAGAGGTTTGGCACAAGGAGTTGGCCCCCACTTGCCCTTCTGTGTTCCGCCATGAAGACACAGTGTTCCTCTCTCCGGAGGATGCAGCGTGAGGGCGCCATCCTGGAAGCACAGAGCAGCCATCACCAGCCACCAAACCTGCTGGTGCCTTGAACTTCCCAGCCTCCAGAACGGTGAGAAATTTCTGATCTTTACACATTACCTAGTCTCGGGAATTCTGTTAGCGCAGAACAAAAGGACTAAGGTAAGTTACCTTTTCTTAAAGGAAAACTTTGATAAACATTCTTTGTCCTCTATCCCTTTCACCTATCCCCCCATGAAGCTGGGGGTTAGGGAAGTAAGAGGAGGAACTGAAATGAAGAGGTCAGCCGCCCCTAAGCCCCAGTCAGAAGCTTCCAAAACTGTCAGTCAAACCACTGTGTGTCCAGCCCTGGGCCTGACTCAGGCAACCATCACCTGCCTCCTCTCCAACATCCTCTCTCCATCCTTGCTTGTGATGTAGTCATGGAATACATCCCATACTCTTTTTCCCTCTCTCTCCTTGCCTCTATTTATTGTTTTCTTTCCTTTCTTCCTTTATCCTCCTCTGCCTCCTTGATTTTCCTCCCTGTCTTTCCTCTCAACCTTTCACCTTTCTTTTTATACGCTGGTTTTAGTCTTTACCTCTAACAATCCTGCTTCTTTAAGAAAACATTAAACTGAGATCCCAGATTGGCACGCAACCTGATTACCAGAAACCTGCTCTTCCTGGCCTAGTGCCGTTCATCATGCAGCTTTCTTCCCGTTCTCCCAGCACCTCACAGCAGTCAGCATCCACGTGCTCCTGCTAACAAGTGCAAGGCCAAATGAAGAAAACATTAAGAATGCATCCACAAAAGCAACAGCATCTCCTCCAGCCACTTTGAATTTTCCCCTCGCTTACCAAGGAAAATAAAATTCCCATCTGATCTACAGGTCTGCCACCTCTAAGGGGTCGTTCCATTTTCTGAAACCCAGAATTAACCAGAACTACCATCCCCACTGTCACCCGATTCTGTGTTGTGTTCATCAGAGCTGTTGGCTGGTCAGCCAGGTTTTTGAGAATAAAGTTGATTTCAGGCTGAAATAGTCAAAATTAAAACCTCAGGCCCTTTGAATAATTCTCTAGTGACTCTTCATAAAACCCAATAAAGGTCTCCATAGAAACACCTTGCAGCCCATTTAGGAGCGTTTTTAGCAATAGCTATCCAGAAAATGTTTACAGCCTCCTGAAATAGTCAATCTACCCCCTGTGCTCCATAGCAGCAGACCAAAGGTGCCTCATATCATTAGCCAGCTTCTCATAACACATCAGGGTTTTAGCCTGAGATTGTTCTCTGAGAAGCACTATGCAAATATCCAGTTGGTATCATCAAACAACAGGAATTTAGTTTGGAAAAGCATAGGGATCAGGAAGTCAGAGGAAAGGCTCAGTGTCTCTAACTGACAGCCAGCTCAGGACTTCTTTGTCAGGGTCCCTGGGGACCTGGCTGAGGTTTTCAACAGGTGGGGCTTGATCCTAGTGCAACACCTTGTTCTTACTCTGGGTGTCTTAGATGATTGACCTTGACCAAATCACTTTAGTGATCTGAGTTTGTTTGCTCATCATGATAATAACCATAATATTGTCAACCTTACATGGCTGTTGCAAGTGCCCAGAGAAAGAAAAGGTAAAGGAATGTGACCCTCCCGACATGCAGGAGACATGCTGTGGTTTAAATCTGTGTGTCTGACACATATTGTGTTCTGTTTCCACTAAGCCCTGGTTATAAGATGAAAAACATTATGTTTATTTGCATATTATTATGCATAATGTGCAAATGCATGCTTTATTTGCACATATGATTGCTACAGACTGGGATGCAGTTCCCAACTGGGTAATATATTTGAGCTAAACTCTCCTCAAGCCCAGTAGAGAATTTTTTTCAGCCCAGCAGAGAATTTTTAGGGGCAAAGTCTCATCAAAACACACAGCCCTTCTGAGCAATCAGATGAAGAAGCACAGAGTTTCAAAAAGCCCAGACTTCACTCAGATTTCCTCTGGTAACTCAGGATGAGAAGCTGGGGCTCTTCCAAGGGTAAGCAAGCCAGGTATCATGGCAACTTCACACCACATTCTTGTATTCATCCTTGCCCACTCCCCACCACCCCCACCCCTGCTGCCTGTACCCTATTCTAAAGCTCAGGACTCTCGATATTCCAGAAACAGCTAATACCATTAAAAATAGTAATTAATTTTATGGAGCACCTACCAAGGTAAGTCAGGCTCTTCATGATATTTAATATTCAACATGAAACTAAAAGTAGGGTTTATTTTGTTTTGTTTTGTTTTTTTCCATTCCCACTTTCTGGTCAAAGAATCGGAAGCCTGGAGAGATGAGATGACTCACCTAAGGTCATACAACTAAGAAAGGTAGGACAAGATTCAAACCGAGGTCCTCTTACACCAGACCCAGTGCCTGTCCCAAAGTGCCGTCAGTCCCCTTGCTGCTGGAGGGCAGCGTGGGTAGCACACCATCCTGCCAGCCCCCCTGTAGCCAGGCCAGACTCTCAAAATGCAAAACTTGCCAGACAGGCAGGAATGCAAATGTACACACAGCCTGAAGTAGATATACCCTGACAGAAAGTCACCCAGGTGGCCACTGGGCCATGGAATGTGCCCAGCTTGATAAGAAGGCAAATGCTTGGCGTCTTGTGGGGCCAAGGTGCGTATCAGGTTTCATTTCTGAACTGTGGCAAGGCAGAAACTGTATGTGCTTTGCCTGCCAGGACTGGCTGGCCTTGATGTCCACAGCCTGCCTGGCATAACAAGCCTGGCAGTCTTCCTGAAGGGGGCCTTCTCTTGCCCCAAGCAACAGTCCTAATGTCTTCCCAGCTGGGCACAGTTCCACAGCCCCATAAAGCCGCAAACCAAGGAATATAGCTTCCTTTTACCTCTGTCTTTCTGAACTCTGCCCTTCTTTCAAGGTCAGCTCAAGCCTACACCCCCGTGTTACAGGTTCAAATGCCAATTCTAGCTGTATGGCCTTGGATGATTCATTTCATATCCCTTAGTGCCCTTTTGTGAATAAAAGGGGGGTAAAAATGTCCACTTCCCAGGGCTATGGTAAGGATTGAGAGGCCCGATGAAACCTGGAACATAGTAAATGCTCAGTAAATGCTAGGCAGCCCCCACTTCTCATAATGACCTCTCTTCCCTGCATTTCAGTGCATCTCATCACCTGCCTGATTCAACTTAGCGTTTATTAAACACTGACTCACATCTGTTTAGCTAATCATTTTCTATTCATGTGTTAGTCTTGTCTCTCTCTGAGTGCCTTAGAACCAAAAACCATTCCACAGTTTGGAATCATATGACCCACCAGTTGCTGCTGGTGGGTTGGAGCTCCTAAGTATATCGATAATACAGATTGAATATCCCTAATCAAAAAATCCAAAATCCAAATTTCTCCAAAATCTAAAACTTTTGTTTTTTTGAAACAGAGTCTTACTCTGTCACCAGGCTGGAGTGTAATGACGCAATCTCAGCTCACTGCAACCTCTGCCTCCCTGGTTCAAGTGATTCCCCTGCCTCAGCCTCCCAAGTAGCTGGGACTACAGGTACACGCCACCACGTCCAGCTAATTTTTTGTATTTTCTTAGTAGAGACAGAGTTTCACCATGCTGGCCACGATGGTCTCGATCTCCTGACCTTGTGATTCGCCCGCCTCGGCCTCCCAAAGTGCTGGGATTACAGGTGTGAGCCACTGTACCTGGCCCAAAATCTGAAACTTTTTTGAACACCAACAGGATATCCAAAGAAAATGCTCATTATAGCATTTCAAATTTCAGATTTTTGGATTAGGGATGCTCAAAAGGTAAGTATAATGCAAATGCTCCTAAGTCTGAAAAAATCTGAAATTCAGAACATGGCTTATCCCAGGCATTTTGGATAAAGGATACTCAACCAGTCCTACTAAACATTCTGTAGGAGTTTTTAAGTGTTATTGCCGTTCTGTGTGATTTACATAATTATGTCTTTAATCCTGGCAAAGTGAAGCTGGTGCTTTTTTTATATTCATCCTAGAAATAACCAAGTCTTAGGGTGGTGAAACAAAGTGTCCGTAGTCACAAGGACTGCAAATGGAAAAAGTCAGAATTTAAATCCACATTAGTTTGACTCTAAAGATCATGCTTTTAATCATTATCTTAATCCCCGTAATGTAGTCGGGGCCCATTCCCCTATTGGAACAGAGTGTCCCATGAAAAAAGAAAAGTACACAAAATGTTAAAGGAAAAAAAGAAAAATTAGACAAGGAAACACCAAAACAAGCCCCAGCCCAGGGAAGGCCCAGAGTTGGCTGGCATCTTCCTCTCTGATCTGACTGACCCAACTATCACCCAAGCAATAGCCCTCAGTTCATTCCTGCTAAACACACTAACAGAAAATATTCTGTCATATTCAAAAGCAGGAAAATAAAGTTTCTTCTCAGAATGTTCTTAAATGTTACCTTCTTCAACACCACAGCCTAAAAAGACCACCAGATGGAAGAGACCTAAATGATTTTCACAGGAAAAAAATCATCCTACTTCATGGCAGGAACTACCAAGAAAGTGCTGGCTTCATTAGTGTTAATTCCACCTGTCTGTTACACCTCAAATTAAAACCATTTGCATATTGCTAGAGGGCTTTGAGATTTAGAAATCCATGTGCCATGACTTGAAAGCCAAAAAAATCTATCAAAGCAAGCCAGGACTTGTTCCCGGGAGATATAACTGAAACTTACGAGAATCCACCCCAGTGGTTCTGGGTTCTTTCCATGCAGAGACTGTTGCTGCTACCTGGGTCTCAGCCCAGTCTGGCCTCTCCTCCCAAGGCTGCCTGGAAGGGGAGCCTGGCTAGGCTTTGTCAGTCACTCCAACTCCAAGCATAGGACCAGCTCCAGGGTGCTCTGGGTCCTTCCTGATGATGCTTTTAGACTCAAGGAAGACAAAGTAGACTTTCAGAGAAGGTGGCCTTAGAACCAATGTCTTAATCAGACAAGGAGTAATTCCAAAGAGAGGTAAACAAGAAAAGGAACTCCTGTTCTACGCCAAGACTTTTGATAAACATGAGCACCTTTAGCTGAACCACCCACAAGCCCTGAGACCAGTATTATTGTCCTACTTTTATAGATGAAGAAACTGAGGTGTAAAGAAATTAAAGTGACTTGACCAGTGTCATCAAGTTAGTAAATGGAGTCAGGGTTGGAGCCTAGGTCGGCTGGGCCAGAGTCCATGACACTTGGCTGCTTTCCCTCAAATGCCATCAGAGGCCAGAGCACACCCCACTCAGGCAGGAGCAGAAACATTGCCTGCACAAACCTCAGCCTGGCAGCTCAATTGCTTTATCCTGGGTCTGAGGACAGATGAGACCATAACTGGGGCAGAAGATCAGGTCTGAAGGCCTCAGGGATCACCATCTGACTGGTTCCATGACCTTATGATGATGCCTGGTATCTGGCAGCCCAGACAGGGGCTGGGTACTTCCAAGGTCACAGTCCAGGGAACAGTGCCTACTCAGAAAGAACTCTGAAGCCACCTGTCCCCTGGCTGTCTCCCAGCTGAAGGAACCTGAACTTGACTGGCCAGCCTGGGCCCTGTTATCTCTCTCCAGGCTCCTAAGCCTGTTTTGGGCTTGGCCCCTGTCTGGTCTGGAGATGACACAGAGGAATGCAGGTGGCCACCCAGTTTCCCCACCGCCTCTATCACCATCAGCCTTCCCCATCACAAACACACACCGCACAGGCTCCTTTACTAAAAATCCATCCCTCTGCAGTGCGGAGAGATCTGAGTCTGATAAGTAATAGTAACCAGGACTCTCCATGGCAGTGTGCCTCTGTTTTAAAAAGAGAAGAGAACAGGGAGAGGGGAATGAACCAGTGTTGAGTGTCAACTTTTTCCTAGTCACCAGTCATGAATATTTTATCCTTCCCAAGAACTCAGTAAAATATAGGTATGGTCATAATAGCCCCATTTTGCAAAGGCCATTTGCTATAGTAGTTCAGGGCATAGGCTCAGAAGAAAAGATTACTTGGGTTCAAATTTTGGCACCTCTTCTAACTGCTATGTGCCTTTGAGCAAGGAACTCCACCCCTGTGTGCCCCAATTTACACACTTATCAGCTCTTCCCTGACCCCTCCTCCTGCCCCTCCCTCTCTCTCACCTCCTGCTCTCTCTCTCTCTCTCTCTCCCCAACCCCCTTCCTCTTCCTCTCCCTTCTCTTCTCTTTCTATGGCACCATGCTTAGGCCTGCCTCCCGAGACAAGTCTCCAAAGCACTCTAGCATCAAAACTTACCTCTCTTGGTATCCCATTCTCTCATTTCCGTTCTTAGAATTCCCATCTTACAGACCCCTTGTCAGAAAAGCAGACCTGATGAGCCCCAAGAAGCCAACAAGAGGCTGTTATGCTTTCCCTCCTGGGTAGCTTTTGCCCTGGGTTTCAGCAGGGTTTACAAGCCGGAGGAAGAGGGATTAGGCCTTGGGCAATCCTTTGGCACAGTGGAGTTTGCCATGGAGAGGGATGGAAGTGGGGAGATTGTGGTTTTAAGGAGCCATGGACAAGGATCACCATGAAGATGTCCAAGAAGCAGGCCTGGAAGCCAGGGGCCCCATTGCTTCCTATTAAGCCAATGATTGCCAACAATGGCCTCATCTCCCAGGCCCAGGAGAAGTCCACGACTCCTCAGGAAAGCTGGGCTCAGCCCTGGTACTTGGGGACTTATAAATGCTCTCAGGATTACCTTTACTTGGATTTTAACAACGTCCTTTGCCCCTCCCTGCCGGCCTCCAAGTCAACCTCAGTCCCACAATCAGAGTGGCACTTGGAGCACGGCATCTTTCACAGGTCTGTCTGGTACTTGTTGCTTCCCATTATGGTCAGGGAGGACCCGTCTCCTGCTGAGAGCCCATGGGCTAATTCTCGAGTCTTGTTACTCAGTTCCTTAACCTTCCCAACAAAACTTCCTGGCCACAGAGAAACATGGACACTTGCCCAAGGCCATGTTGCCAATAGATTTGAAATCAGATTCACCTCCAGGAAGCATCATCCACTTCTATTAATTATGAGCGTTAAATTAGATAATAACAAAATAATGCATCTAAAATGCATTTATAGCCCAATGTCTGGAACACTTTAAGTGCTCTATAAGCATTAGCTTTTCTTATAGCTATAAGTATCATCTAATTTTTACAAAGGACTGAGACTTTGAGAGCTTCCACAGTTTTCTCAAGGTCACTTATACCAAGTCAAAGTCACAGCCAAGATGACTATGCCATGCTGATAGCAGGAAAATAAAGTACCAGATGAAAGCATTGTTCCTTTCCTGACATTGCCTTAATGGCCTAACCACCCCTTGTATTTGCCAAACAGAAAGTTCAGGTTTAGAATAATTCAAAGACAAAAACATAAAAAGCATTTCTTGTGTAAATTTATGATTTTCATAAAAAGGGAATGAATGTCCATATGGTCTATGTCTTCTACCTCCCCTGGCTGGAGCGAAGAGAACTCAAGGTCAAGGTCGTGGCTTGTGGCTCATAGTTCTGCTCTGAAATTGGCTGGGTTTCAAAGCCCTACCATCTAACCCTCCCGCCAGAGGATAGCACCTGGGTCTAGCCCAGGTGTGGACTTGCTGTCCCTAAAGATTTTCCAGGGAAGATAGCTCACCCCTTCTCTGTCTTAATTTCCTTCCCACCTAGCTAATGATTGTTGTTATCAAGTGCTTTGTATAAACACGGCCATATACTATAAGCTGCTCATTAATCATCTCAATTAACCCTCATAATGGCCCTCTGAGTTATTGAGATTGTGGTCTCTATTTTGCAGGTGTGAGCACCGAGGCTCACAGAGGCTATCACCTGCCCAACTGGACAGCTGTGAAGCCACAGCTCACACCACTTGCTCCCTATGTACACATCTTCCTGATATTTCAGCTCACTTTCTCTTGTCCTGCCCTTCTTGGAGATACAGTGTTTTTCCCCAACACATATGAAACAATCCTTACAAAGTTATTGATTAGTGCAGCCACTTTAGAGGATCATTTGTCAATGTCTATTAAAAGTTAAAATTTGCATACTCTATCACGCAGCAATTCCACCGCCATCGCCCTAGAAAAACACTCACAAAAGTACACGAGGAGCTATGTCCAAGGATCTTCAATGAAGTATTGTGCTAACAGACATTTAGTTAACAACTTAAATGCTCACCAACTGGGGAATGACCAGAAACAGAAAACAGAGAACTACTCTGTATAACCATCGCATGAAATTCTGGGCAGTGGTAGAAAGGAATGAATGAGTCTGCTTATGCTTACATGAAAAGAGACATATTGTGAAGTGAAAGAAGTTTCAGAATGGAGTTTAAAAATATGATTCCACATGTTAAAGAACAACAAGAGATTCGGGTGTTTTATATGCAGACTATACATGTATGCAACATTATAGGAAAAGGTGTGAAATGACACAAGCCAAACTGATAACAAGAATTACCCATGAAGTAGGGGAAAGTGATAGAAAATAGAGAATGTTGATTAAGAGGACTCTAGCCTTATCTGAGCTGTTTTAATTTTTTTCACAAGAATAATGTATTCATGTCTTACTTGTATGCTTATAATAAATCTAAAATAAGGTTGTCCTAATTCTTTACAGTAGAGAAACCATGGCATGTGGTGATCAAGGATGCAGCATGGACTCAGACAGACCTTAGCTTCCATCCTAGCTTGGCTACCCAAGAGCTGTGTGACTATACATAAGTTACCTAACTTTGTATCTCTTCAGCCTCTTCTATAAAATGAAGTTGATGATAATATCTCAGAAGATGTAGTGAGGAATTAAATGAGCTAATGCATAAAGCTCTTATCCCTATGCCTAGAGCATAATAAGCAATCAATCATTATTGGTACGTTTCATTGCTCCCAAATCCCTGTGAAAAACTATGATTTGGGTTACGGTGCTGGAGGAGATCTGCCACGAAGTACTAAATAGTCTGTCACAACTCCAGGGTTTCTATCAGGGGATATTGGGGGCTTATTCTTGCCCAGCAGTCCCTACACACACATCCAAGGGGAGAAATGAAAGGGCAAATGACATCCAGGAGGAAAGCTGGATGGGAAGCAAGGGTGATGTGCTTGTGTGTTGAGGTCAGAGGACGCTATAAAGTAGACCACGGAAGCCAGGACTCAGCTGCCCAGAGCCCACAGTCCTGTCCCCAGTGCAGCAGAGCCGAGGAATCCCCTCAGCTCTGAAGGCAGATCAGCCCTAGGGAAACCAAATCCCTAGGATGAGTCATTGATAAACAGAAAGGGGCAAATACAAGGGCTTTTCTTCCTGTAGGAACCCTGCTTGGTTGAGCCTGCTGAGCACTGGCTGAGCGGAGAAGGTAGACAGAGGAGCAGGGGCAGTAAGAAGGGGCCTGGGAACGTCCAATTCAGTAAACAGGGTCTTTTCACAGAGAGTAAGGGCTAGAGCTTCCACCTTTGTCCTTTTCAGCCAAGCACAGACACAAAGCTCTGGCATTGCTGTGAAAGATTCAGGAGCCCCTGGGAGGTGCTATCCAGCATGGCATATTCATCAGAATTCCTAGGATTGACTTTGGGACAAATAGCTGTGTCATGTTGCCCTTAAAGCATGGGCCAGGGGCCTAACATTTTCCTTGGCGCTCCTCCAAAGTCTGCAAACACAGGCCTGAGTGCTGCCTTTACAGAGCCGAATCCCGTGCATCCTGATTAAATATTGACAATAGCTCTACCTGCCTTATCTTGATTCATTGGAAACCCAGTCCCCAAGGAGCTGTGCAGGGCAAATTTACCTCCCACACCACAGTCACAGATGTCCTCCTGAACCAGCTCAGCGAAAATGCTGCTCTAAGACGCAAAATCCACATCTGTGCTCCTCAGCAAAATATGTTTTATAACTAGTTAGTTCCTAAAATAAGAGCCTTCTTTAGTGATCTGGGTTTGGGCTAGGAGAGTTTTGGTTGGGGGGTGATATTTCTGTGGAACTTAATAAATCACTCATTAACTTTCTGCCAGCAGGCTAACTTGTAGGTGCGGAAGTGGGGATTAGGAGGGGGTAGAGGGCTGGATCACCAGGCTTCCTGGTGTCTGAGGCTGCCGACAAAATCCAGGCATTTGAGCCCAGAGATCAGTGGGGACAGTCAAGAAGTCAGAGGGTGTCTAAGAGTCCCAGGCCTCTAGCAAAATACAGGCTTGAAGTGAAGTTACAAAGGGACAAAGGTTATCCTCAGCTCCCAGCTGGTACCTTTGGACCTTTCAGTGACATCCAGGACCCAGGCCTCTTCACTGTGCTTTCCCTAGGAGCAACCCAGATCCCTGGATTTTCAAGGGAAAACACAGTGAATGGGTTTAGGATGGTCAAGACCCCTGTCCTCTCTTCCACTGAAGGGACAGGATTGGAATAGGAGTTTCTCCCCGGAGACTCAGAGGGAGGGACCCCATGTCCTAGGCTGCCTAGTTAACAGAGAGTGTTGGGGTCTTTCTCACAAAGAGGGCTTGGCTCTTTTAATTCTGTCTGCAAGTATGAGCCAAGTTTTCTGCTGCACCTGGCAAAGAAGGGAATCAGATCAGAAGCACAAATGCACAGAACTGAGTTTTCTGCCTAGACAGTGTCCTAAGACTCTTCTAGTAGGATCTTTGGGTTAACATCTTCTTGCACTCCTTTTACCCTTCCACCAGTCAGCAGATCTCCTGAGGGCATGAGATCCCCATGTAAGTGGAATTCCTGATCACCCCCAGTGGAATTCCATTCCAGAGTTTAGAAAGGGTACAGCCACATCTCTCTAGAACACAGTAGACAGTTCTCTATTGGGGAGCACATTGACATCAAATCCCACAGGCTTCAGAGAGAAATCTCTAAGAAAGCAGATTTTCCTCCTTGTTGTCATCACAGCCACTTATCATGCAAAACATCAGGTCCTAGGCTGAGAGCTTTGCATGCACGATCTCATCTAATCTTCATCACAATCTCTTAAGGACCTATCTTATAGATTCCCATCTGGGGCAGAGGTGCACCAAGCAACTTGCCCTTGGTCACAGATCTAGTAAGTGATAGAACTAGGCTTTGAAGCTAGATCCATCTGACCTCCTAGGCCATGCCCACCATATCCAGTCACAGACTCTGAGCCAGAATGCTGAGGCTGCTACAGAAGGGAATGAGTTTATATCTGGTAAGTACTTTGAACAGTACCTAGCACATAATAAGCCCTATATAAGTGCTTATTAAATAAGTAGAGGCTTTGTGGGACAACAGATGACTTTGCATACCTGTGTGGCTAGGATGAACCCTATGAAAAGGAATAGAATGGGGCAAGACTGAAGAGCCCCTCAGGCCTTTGTGCCTTACTCCTGACCTTACTCCTAACACTATCTGGTGAGAAGGTAGTGATAATCACTTCTAGCATAATTCTCACCCCCAACATAGGAAGTCCTATCTGGACTTTTGCTGTCCCCTGGGCTGGAGGATCTGCAAGAGCTCCCAAGAGTGACCTGCAAGGACTCCCAGGAATGACCCAGCGAGACTCCTTAGCCTCAGAGGCTAACACAGCTGGAGCTCGTTTGCATTGGGGTTGCAAGGCACTGCGTCGTCTAGGACATAAGTCTGCATTATGCAAATTACTTGTGCCAGAATTCTCCAGAAAGTACCAAGTCACAGGGGGATTGTCTAACTGCTTAACTCTTTTTATCTAGCTAGAGAGCAAAAGTAGACACCACTGGTCAATGCAGAGTCTTCCCCAGACATGATAACCTGATGAAATACACCAAATATTGTCGAGGATGTGGAATAATCAGAATTCTCATTTGTTGGTGGTGAGAGTATAAAATGGCACAACCACTTTGGAAAAAGTCTGGCAGTTATCTTATAAAACTAAACATATATCTAATATACGAGCCAGTGATTTCATTCTTAAATATTTACCCAAAGGAAATAAAAACACATGGCCAAACATACAAGAAAAAAAAACTTATAAAAAATGTTCTTAGCAGCTGTATTCATAATAGCCAAAAACTGGAAACAGCTCAGGTGTTGATTAATAGGAGAATAAATAACCAAAGTATGATAGATTCATGCAATGGAATACTATTCAGCAGAAAAGGAACAAACTGCCTATACATACAACAACAATATATGGATGAATATAGAAAAACGTCACGCTAGGTGAAGGAAGAGTTACACAAAAGAGTGCATGTGGTGTAATTCCATTCACGCTTATTCTACAAGCAACACTAATCTATGGTGAAAATAAATTGGCAGTTGCCACTAAGGAAATAGAGGTGGAGACTGATTGATAATGAGCATGAGGAAATTTGGGCATTAATAGTATTGTTTTGTATATTAATAGAGATTTGGGTTATGCAGCTGTACATATTTTCCAAAACTCATTGAAGGATATCCTTAAAATTTGTATGTTATGCTCTATGTAAGTTTGACCTCACAATAAAAAAAGAAAAAACCTTAAGCTAATATCAGTTTAATCTATGTATCCTAAAATCTTTAGGATGAGTGCACTGATGTCTTAGCTTACTTTGAAATGCATCTAATAGAAAAATAGAGGGTGAATAGATGGATTGATAGATTTCTGATCATCTAGAGCTAAATGTTCATTGTAGAATCTAGATGATTAGAAGCATTCACTGTACAATTCTTCGCACTTTTCTGCATGTTCAAAAATTTTCATAATAAAATGATAGATAGAAAAAAAGTAACACTGATGTGAAATATCAAAATTCTCTATGGTAACCTCAGGGCATAAACCTGAGGAGTTGAGCCCTGGTAGGTGTACCTCTCCCGGCTGCTTACCAGCCCACCTGTGTCTCCAGTAGGTTATCCAACACCCAAGCTTCTGATCAACCCGGACTTTTGCACTGAATTTTCCCAGCATAAGAATGCACAGGGTTTTCAGAGGTCTATGTGTACATGCTAATTTTAATAACTGTGGTTACTAGTTTGGTAAAGCTTCTGACAATCACATAATTTAAGTATATAAAAAGGTACTTTTACTTCAGACCAAAAACTGGTGAAAAATGACTGCTATAAGGACGAAGGTAATTATTTTCCAGCCAAGAGACTCTATTTCAATATCAGCCATAAGAAAATTGATTTGCCTTCAAATTTTGTTTATATGGTGTTTCTATCATACCTGTAAGCTGTTTTTAAATTTTAAAAGTTTAAGATGCAAGGTCTGATCTTCTGCTTAAGAGAGACTAATATTTGTAAAGGGCTTATGATAGGTCATCAGACATTATAGTCAACATTTCACGTATATAACCATGTAGTAACGGAACACAGCAGTGAAAGGGTGCACAGCAGTCTTAACGCTTTGTGTTGGTGCTGAGTCACTGCTGGGAGCTGCAAGGGCTCCTCAAAACCCTTGAGTCTCACTAGGATCTCTGGCTTGCCTCTTGGTCTTCAAGTACAAAGACTGGAAAGTCACTATTTCTGACAGGTGAATAGGTCCAAATGATGCAACACTGAAAAAGCTTTCCTCTAACTCACTTTCCCGAGGCAGAAAGCATTTCTCTAGAAATCAGGTCAGCCATGTTATTTAGGCATTTTAATGCATCTTCTTCGCAAGGTCCTGGGACTCTATGTTGGTATATACACAAAGGATCATACTATTTTTGTTTAATTAAGATGGCTTGCTGATTTCAGCTTAAAAAATGATAACATGGATATGTACATCTGAGTCATTTGGAAAAACAAAAGACAATCACTTTTAGAATAAAGAGAAATACCTATTCAGAATTTTCTCTGTAAAATTATCACACTGATCACATCTTTCCGTCTTCTGAAAGGCATTTTAAAGCAAATCTACAGATTAGAAAATTTTGATAGATAAGTTATCAGAACTGTATTTTGTGTTGAAATTGACCAAAATGCTTAATACATTTACTTTTAGTCTTTTAAATATACTGACTTGTGTTAAATATGTCAGGAAACAAAGAAGTAAGGCAACAACTTCTTGATTTGTAGTGTCTAAGCTCTGGGCTGGATGTAGTAGTTGCTCACTAAGCATTTGTTAAATGGGTGAATAACATATCCCCAAAAAAGGCTTAAAAAAGGACTTTAATGAAAATAAAGCTGCCACAGTCATGCCCCTTGATTTCATAAAGCACCCAGGCATCAACTTGCATTAAGTACTTTTGCAGACACAATCTCAAAATGCCTCATCCTAAGAAATGGGCAAATGATACTCTCTTTGATTGATGGAGAAAAAGAATCTGAGCCCAAGATGGCATGGCAGACTCTGAATTTTAATGGCAACTTACAAGATCAGAACACCCAAAAAACAGCCCCTGCACAGAGCCACGCTGCTGCTTCTGCTCACCTATACATTACCTATGAGTCACTTGAGTGACAAAGTTCAATAGAGACCACAAAAGTACCAGAAGGTAAGAATTCCAGCTATAATCTGTGCGTATCCATTAAATATGTCTATTTATATAGATTCTTATTTATTCCTGTCTACTGAGTGTGTATGCTATGGGTCCAAGATAAAACTCTTCACTTGGTAGCAAAAACCATGAGGTTTGGAAATTAATACATAGACAGTTAGCACAGTGAGATGAAAGTTTAGGATGCCATCAGGCTACTAGAACCTATATATGATTTTGAAGAGAACCAACACTAACCATTCAGATTCTAGATCACAGGGTCACAGAGCAACCAACATGCTGGCCAAAAATACTGCCCTTCTCTCTGCACAGCCACTCTGAATTCAGAACTGGCTGGATGTCCCAGAGCACAAGCATAAAACTTTCACACCCAATTATCTTTCTCTGCTTTTCTTGATATGAATTCTCCCATTTTGTAGACCACTGAATTAATTACTATCTGAGGCACTCCAGGTGGGAACATTCCAACCATCCAGTTCTCTTCATCCATAGTGTCTGCCACCACAGAAAGACACTCAACAAGCACTTGGTGAATTGATGTGAGCTGTATTTAAGTCTTGATAAAATAAAAATAGTAGTCATCCAAATGGTCACCAATAATGTCGGTAACCAGGTAGCTACAGGATTAAAAGAACGAACATTGAACATGCTAAATTTGAACACCAGCACTGCCATTTACTGACTATGTAAGCTTGGACAAGTGACTTAACCTCTTTAAATCTGTTTCTTCCTCTTATATATGGGAATTAAAGTGGTGCATCCCTTTTTTGCTTTCTGAGAGGCTTAAATGAGATCGTGGTAACATCTCCTTAGCAAATGTGAGATCTGTAAATCACTTGTGTTTATATCTACCACTCTACTTGTTTTACTATATTGTAACCTTCCATTTGCCCCAATAACTCTGAGTTTCTTGTGATCAAGGATGCACCTGACTTTTCTTTGAATTTCTTAGCAGATAGCACAGTATCCAGCACATAAATGCTATACCATATTGTAAACGAAGCAAAGGTCTCCATTCTCATCTACCAGAAGTTGGTGACGATCTTCTTTAGGCTCCTGAGCCCCAAGTCCTCCAGTTCTTTCAGCTACTGCTGACTCCAAAATCTCTCTTCACTGAAATAGGTAGAATCGAAAGTAGGAAATAAGGACACTAGTTATGGCTTAGTTATACCCTATCATTAGGAAAAGCAAATTCATCAGTCCTATATGATTCATTCTTTAAATTTTCATTTGGCTTCAATGTCATAAAGCCCTTTGCCCAGGGAGGCCCTGAGTGGACTTCAAGTAAAGGCTTAAATGTGGGGTTCTACCACAGTTGCTGTCTCCATTATCTTTTCACTTGACCCTATTCGCTGCGTATTTGAATACATCAATCCACTACTGAGGTTTAAAAGTACACAAGTGAGACAAGGGGCAGATCCTCCGACATCCTGCTAGTTCCTTTATGTTTCATTCTTGAATTTGTTTATGAGTCTACACACATTAAAGGGAAATCATCATGCTGTGAGATAAAAGACATTTAAAATCACTTTAGCTATACTTCCTTGCGAGTCAGTCTACTCCAGAGGCCTCCTATAGTGACTTCTAAGACCACTGGGCTTTCACTGTCTAATGAAGAGATTGTGCATTACCATAACCCTGCCTGGTTTAGTAAGGGGAAAAAAACCTCTAATTGAATAAGACAGCATCCATGCTACAATGCCACATACAAGTTGCCTCTGAGATCTCTTTCTCTGCATTCAGACTCGAACACAATCCCACCCCCACTGGAGGGGAAAGGTAGATGCGTGGCGGTTCTCAGCTTTCACTGCACATTGGAATCACCTGGAAGAGCTTTAAAAATTCCTGATGCCAGCCAGGCGTGGTGGTTCACGCCTGTAATCCCAGCACTTTGAGAGGCCAAAGCGGGCGGATCATGAGGTCAAGAGATCAAGACCATCCTGACCAACATAGTGAAACCCCCATCTTTACTAAAATACAAAAATTATCTGGGTGTGGTGTCATGCACCTGTAGTTCCAGCTTCTAGGGAGGCTGAGGCAGGAGAATAGCTTGAACCCAGGAGATGGAGGTTGCAGTGAGCTGAGATTGCACCACTGCACTCCAGCCTAGCACCTGGCAACAGAGTGAGACTCTGTCTCAAAAAATAATAATAATTCCTGATGCTTGCATCCACCCCCAGCAAGTCCATTTTAATCAGCCAAAGGCACAGTCTGAACACAGAGATTTTTCAAATTCCCAAATGATTCTAATGTGCAGCCAAGGTGGAGAACTGCTGTTACAGATTTCCACCTAATTGGCTTGGGTGGAGAGAAGACAGCATCTTGATCTTATGAAAAGTGTGTTTTCTTTCTCTTAAGATTTTCCCAGATGAGTTAACATTATCATGTTAATATGAGTGTCACTTTAGGATAGGCTGGATAAAGAAAACTTTTAATGAGAAGTGGATTTTAGTTGTAGGAGAGCATATAAAGACTGTGCATTCCATGCTACTGCCACTCCTGACAAACACTGGGATCACCCCCTGGCAGAACCACTGATGCTCCTGGACCTAGTCCCATCTTAGAATAAATAATGGCAGGGTTCCTCAGGCCAGAGCCAACTTCTCTCGTGTGGCCTCCAGAGGGGATTTGAGCAAGAAATATAGCAAGCCAGAATGCTATAGCACACTGTAAAAGAAGCAAGGTCTCCATTCTCATCTACCAGTTGCTTTTACAAGCTCCAAAGTGACCAAAGTGGGATGCATGTGTCTTAGGGACCACATGAGACAATTCACTGGAATGCAAAAAGAAACTACTAATTTATTTTTTTTTTAATTAAAGAAAGAAAAAGAAGTAAAAGAAAAAAGAAGGAAAGGAAAAGGAAATTGAGATTTATTTATGTTTAAATAATAAACCTGGACAGTTGGTCACTGTAATGCTGGTGCTCTCCACACTTTAGTTGTGTGTGACACATGGTTCTGAGAATGTCCTCAGGGACAAGAGGAAGTTATACATGAAAAGGGGGGGTAATGGTGATGCCCTCAGTTAATTACTCCCATCATGTTGCAACATATTCAGATTTAAGGATGATATCAGTGTAGTTAATTTTATAGACCCAACATCTCTAAATATACAATCTTTATAATGATATGAGACCCTTTTGTACCATAAAAAGAATCAATGATTATCTCATGACTAAAGACATCCAAAGAATTGTGAAACTAAAAAATAAATTTATATATATATATACACACACATATATAACATATATACATATATATTATATGTATATACAATACATATACAATATATATACATATACTATATATACATATATAGTATATATACATATACAATATATACATGCATATATAGTATATATACATATACAATGTATACATGCATATATAGTATATATACATATACAATGTATACATGCATATATAGTATATATACACATACAATATATATGCATATATAGTATATATACATATACAATATATTTGCATATATATTATATATATACATATACTATATATATATGCTTATATCGTATATATACATATACAATATATATACACATATATGTAATACAAATACAAGCATACTAAATTGCTGATCTTTTTTGATTGATAAGTTGATTGTCCAAAATACATTACCTGCAGATATTTTTTTAAGTAATAAACACAACTTGTACTTAATCCGGCCCATCAAGATCAAGATAATATTGATGCTTTTTGAAATTCATGCAATGAGGGGAAGATTCAGCATGTGAAAATTTGTAGATGTTTAGGAATTTTTTTGTTATGTGATATTGTTGCTAACAACAATATAAGTATGTGTCACTCATAAAAACTTTCATAACTTTGGTCTTTTTAAAAAAGATGTAGAAGTGGAATTTTTTAGATGGCTTAAAAATTTTCCAAATGAAGAGTTTGAGCGGTTTTAACTCAATAAAAAGGCAACTCCTTTAATAAGTAAGACTGGTTGACATCAGCTAAAATGGAATTTTGCAGACCAAATTTTAAAATAACACCTTTGAATGATTGATGGAAGGAATTTTTAAATAATTTTTGTAATTTATTTAGCACAGCCAATGATATATACTATTTTTATTTGAATCTAAATATCTTTGTGTGGTATCTTTTTCAGCTATGACAAAACACTGAAATCAATCAAAGTTAAACCCAGATCTTCAAATCAGTATATCACAAGGATGCTCCTTCTAGATATTATTTATAGTCAATGATGTCAAATGAATTTTGTAGTTAGTAAATAAAATAGTTAAAATATTTATTTTTATATGTAACTCATCTTTTAAAATTCCTATTATTGTGAGTTAGCTATAGGTTTGTGGTATACCAATAGCTCAAGAATACTATTTATAAATAATGGAATATGCATATATAAGAATGGACACTCATACTGAAAAGAGATCACTGAACTAGAAAACTATTTCAAAGCAGACATCTGTAATAATCCACGATGCCTGCCTAGCCCATAGTTGGCACCCAACAAATATGTTTTGATGGCTAATATATTTATGAAAAAACGTTCAACATCACTAATCATTAGAGAAATGTAAATTAAAACCACAATGAGATATCATCTCACACCTGTCAGAATGGCCATTATTATCAAAAAGACAAAAGATAGCAAGTGTTGGCAAGGATATGGAGAAAAGGAAACCCTTGCACACTATTGGTGGGACTGTGAATTAGCACAGCCATTATGGAAAACTGTATGGAGGTTCCTCAAAAAGCTTGAAATAGAATTACCATATGATCCAGCAATCCCACTTCTGGGGACTTACCCAGAAAATTTTAAATCAGTTTGTCAAAAAGGCATCTGCACTCCAATGTTTATTACAACACTATTCACAATAACCAAGTTATGAAATCCACCTAAGTGTCCCTCAAGCGAAGAATGGACAGAGAAAATGTGGCATATATACATAATGGGATACTATTCCACCTTTAAAAAGAAGGGAATTCTATCATTGGCAACAACATGGATGAATGGAGAACATTATGCTGAGTGAAATAAGCCGACACAGAAAGACAGATACTGCATGTTTTCCCTTACATGTGGAATCTAAAACAATCGAACACATAGAAGCAGATTGTAGAATGGCAGCTACAGAGGCAGGGAGATGGGAAAATGGAGAGATGGTCAAATGGTACAAAGTCTTAGAAAGGAGGAATAAGTTTTTTTGAGATC
Organism: Plecturocebus donacophilus; assembly: GCA_004027715.1. Lineage (NCBI taxonomy): Eukaryota > Metazoa > Chordata > Mammalia > Primates > Pitheciidae > Plecturocebus > Plecturocebus donacophilus. Next base: position 40,668 of record PVKP010002607.1, read on the forward strand.
TACAGCTTAGCATCATGAATATAATTAATAATAATGTATTATACATTTCAAAATTTCTAAGAGAGTAAACTGCAAATGTTCTCATCACAAAAAAAACAAGTATTGGAGACAATAGATGTCAATTAGCTTGATTTAAGTATTTCACATTGTATTCATAAATATAACATCAATCTGTAAGTTGTATTCCATATGTTGTATTATATTCACACCCCACAAACATATATAAATTGTCAATTTTCAATAAAACAAATTTTTAAAAATCTGTGTTGAATGAATGAATGAAACACCTTCCACAGCAGCCACAGCTGTAGAACTGACAGATTAACAGCACCAACTTCTGGATGTTTCTACTGAAGCTTTCAGAAAAAACATCTTTCAAGCATCGTGTCTCTGTCCATCCAATAAAGGAGACTCCATTAAAATCAACTTGCAATCATCTATATCAATATTTAGAAGTAGTGGATAGAGAATCCCCCCAGTTAATTCAACTCAACAAGAAATTATTAAGAGAGTCTCATATTTGACATTCAAATGAAGTAAGTTAATATAAAATAAGTTATCTATGGTTTCTGATTTCAAAAAAATTATGTTTAGCTTTAGAACATGTCTTCAAATTTCTACTTAGAGATGAGTGCAGCTTGATGTTCAGAGAATTCGAGCCACTTGGTCATGTGATTTTATTCTTTTCCAGATGTCTACCCTCTTCATCTTGCGACATATTTGTCTCCTTGCTCCAATATTTTACGCTGGAATTGGACAGCCTCATGGATCAGAATCTTGTAAAGCACTAATCTACATCATATTGGCCATGCTCTTCTTCAAGTTGCAGATCAAGTTGTTTATGCCTCTACTTCAAAAGAGAGTAGATAAGACAAATATGTTTTTAATAGATCTTCCCTTTCACTTGAGCCTCACTAAAGCTGAAGATAAAACCTCAAATCCCTTTCCTTCCATGTCATTTTTCTAGGTTCTGGTTTTCAGGGAAAATAAGCCAAAAAGACAATGGTGCTAGTATTCTAAAGAGGGCTAAATAACTGGATGTGCTCTCATCCTCCAAAATCTGGAAATAAGATACATAGTAGAATGGTGTATTGATTTTAAAACAGTTACTCCAACGAAGATTGACAATGAAGGCAGTGAGCTCAGAGGCCTTTAGAAACTCAGGAAAAGGAGACCCCTTCCAAACTGCAACTGTAACTACAGACCCCTTCCAAACCATAACTCACTCCATGGACTGATCTTGGAGGGGACTAATTGACTTCTGGAATTTCCAATCCATGGTGATGTCTGGCCCTATGAGATGGCTTCCTTAAGTCATGGTTCCAGCATGATGTCACATGCTCCTGAATCCTGACTGATGGATTTTCAGAGCCTGCTGTAGAAATGCCCATGGTAGAACTTATCTCTGGACACTCAGCATCATGAGAAGTTACTCATGATGGCATGAATAACAAGAAGAGCAATCAAGTTAAAATACTTCCTTCTTCTCCTCAGCTCCCCACTCTCCTGGACAACAAGCCCACTAGCCATGCACATGTTCTGCTTGGAAGAACGGGACTGTGGGCACAGTGGGGACTGATTTTATCTTCTTCTGCAACAGATCAATTTGCAAAGTCAACAAAACTAGTGTAAGTTCCTTCCTCTAATAGCACTGTCTAACATGAGACTGAAAGCTAAGGGGGATTAACTCGATAAGAAATGAAACACTTTGGCCCAGAAAAGTCTCTACAAATCTTTATGAAAATGTTTCCATCTTAGCAGAGTAACCCAGGAAGAAATCTAGATGGACTACTACCAAGACATCTGACCTCAAGATAAGAGAAAAAAATAGATTATTTATCTTAGCAAATACATAAAGTATTTTATTTCTTTCCTAGTTTTTTCCAACGTTAACTCCTTTATGGAGGTTGCTTCTGTACCCTCTCAAATAGTCGCTGAAAAATCTTGCATGGTGGGTTTTTATGGAAAACCAGGGCTTTTAATCCAATAGGACTGAGACCCCCACCCACCTATTCAATGTCACTGCCAACAAAGATGTAAATGTATCATCTCAAATACTGTCTTGAGCTTTTAAATATAAAAAAAAAAAAATCTGAATAAAAACAATTCAAGATTTGTGTACTGGGATTTTGGGCAGATACAGAGAAATTTGGGTCAAAATTAACCCTAAGCAGAAGAAAAAAAAATCCAAAACAGGCAACTTTCTCCAGAGTTTTTATTTATTTAAAATGGGCAATGGAAATGTGTCAAAGAAACTGTCATTTCCCAGAAAAGTCATTCCCCAGAAAAGTCTGTGACTTCTACGTGGGTTCTACCAACTGAAGTGTCTGCTTAATAGTGACAAGGGTGCTATTGGCAGGTGTACATGCTGGTTCCCAAGGCACAGGTTCACTATCAGGAGCTAAGCACCCCTGCTAACAACTCAGTCTCCTATAAACCTAATGTTTCTTCAGCAAAAAAAATAATAAAACTAAATTAAAATTAAACCTAATGGTACTTCTGGCTGAGGCTCTAGAAGTCCGCAGGAGGGAGGGTGTTTGGAAGGGATGGAGGCCTTGGCTCTACAGAATGGAGACTTACGGATGCTTTTAAGACACTAAAGAAATCCACATGGTAAAAGGCTGGGCCTGGTGGCTCATGCCTGTAATCCCAGCACTTTGAGAGGCTGAAGCGTGCAGATCACAAGGTCAGGAGTTTGAGACCAGCCTGGCCAACATGGTGAAACCCTGTCTCTACTAAAAATAAAATTAGCTGGGTGTGGTGGTGCTCACCTGTAATCCTAGCTACTCGGGAGGCAGGAAGAGTCACTTGAAACTGGGAGGTGGAGGTTGCAGTGAGCCAAGATCATGCCATTGCACTCCAACCTGGGTAACAGAGTGAGACTCCATCTCAAAAGAAAAAGAAACCCACATGGTAGCACGAAGCCTAAGCAACCTTTAGGCTTCACGGGGTCTTGGCCTCCTCAGCACCAGCAGAGGGCCTAGAGTTGAGAAAGAAATGGCCAAACACATCCTCCACCATGTTTACCACAGCCCAGTTTCCCTTGCACATATCCTCAAGGAGAGCAATAAAACCACCTCTTCAAGCAATGCTTTCCTTCAGTTTATTGTTCTTCTTAATAAACAAGTAATCAGGAGCCAAGTCATGCCTCAGCCTTCCTCCTCCCTGCATCAAACTCAAGCTTCCTCCCACACCCCTCTCGCCAACTAAAATGCACAGCCTGTTCCCATCCCTCCTCTGCCCCTCTCTCCGTCACTGGCCTGTCCCCACCCACCCTGATGTTCTTTTTTCTCCCCTACCCACTCCCCACCCCTCACTACCCTGGGCCGCAGGCCTTGAGATTTTGCTGCCCAGACTATAAATCTGGCCAATGCTGAGAAGAGCAAACAAAGGAGCAACTGTGGGAACTGACAGCTCAAGGACTGTGGCACCAGGGTGGGCCCTTGGCTGCCTTTCTCAGGAGGTGCTGCCAGGGCTGGTCTTCCCGCTGGTCACTGCATACAGCTCAAAATGACAGAGGGTGTGAGTGGCCCTAAGGCAGGTATGCAGGCACGGAAGAGAAGGGCCTTTTCCAAGAAATGAAATGTGACAGAAATGAAAGCCCCTGGACCACAGACTTGACAACATTTGACATAAAATATTCCCACTAAAATCCCTATGATTACCTCCCAAAATAGAACAGAATTGAAAAAGGTATAAGAGAGAGAGGAAGCAAAGGATGGAGGGAAAGGAAGAAGGGAGAAGGGAAGAGAGGGAGGAAAAGGAAGGAAGGGAGGGAGGGAGGGAGAGAAGGGAAGGAAGGTTTACAGGTCTACAATTCTAGCTGTGGGTAGAAAGTGTAGTTATAATATGGCTACTCCAAACAGGCATGAACCTGGGGCTCAATTCCAGGCTCATTTTAAAATCCCAGTTTCAGGGAACAGGACTCAAGTGGGAGCCACCCCTAAAAGCCTTCCACAGAGAGAGTGTGGTTGAGTGCGTAGGCGTCGCTATCCTCTTCCTCCAAAAGCAGCTTGTCGATGGTCAGTGAGCTGGTGGCTCTCCTGGGGTCTTCCATATCCTGAAGGACTGGCTCTGGGATAGAGATGGGGAGCTGGACAAACTGGGGCCCGGGCAGGGCTGGGGCCGGAGGCTGGTACTGCAGGGTGGAGGTGGGTAGCGTGGAAAGGGGCTGAGGCCACGGGAAATAGGTGAGGGGCGCCTGGTGCTCTGGGCCTTCCAGCGGGGGCCCCACTGCGGGTGTGGCGGAGCTTCTCGTCTGTGACAGGGAAACACAGGACAGAGGGTTAGCAGCCCCGGGAGATCAAGCCACCTGTCCTTGCCCTTAGAGGGGTCTCCATCTCCCCCTTCAACTCTGCCCTTTCCTGATTTCTCACTTCATGGGGCTCCACTTCTCTTGCTCAAAGTCTCCCCCAAAGGAGAAGCCATGCAGGCTTCATCCACAGCCCCCTCCTTGTCCCTCCCTAGCTATATGTCCTTGCTCAGGCCACTTCCTGCTCAGAAGGCTCATTTTTCTCATCTATGAAATAGAATACAAATAGTAATGAACTCATCGGGTTAAGCCAATTAGAGAGGATTTTCCAGGTTTCATTGAATACAAAATGCATTTCTGTTTCGGAGATCTTAAAACATAAAAAAAAATGCATTTTAAGATCTATGAAAATACAACACGTTAAGCCATAGCCTGGCAGCTGTATCCGGAAGGTGGCCACTGCCCTGCCCAGACACAAAGACAGTCCAGGCTCCACACAACAGCTTTGGAGGTCCCCAAGAGCCAACACAGCTCCATCACCTCCCACCCCTCTAGTGGTGGCCAGCATGGGGAGGCCCAGCCATCCCCAGGTGGGGGAAGCACTGCTTTGTCAGCAAACATGGCCTGCCTTCCTGCTGCTGCCTGGTGCCTTCCACATCCTCATCCTCCTCTGTCTCTGAGCTGGTCGCCATGGCCACCCCTCATGGGCACCCCCTATGACCCTCCAAGGGTCAGCTTGCATGCTCTATGAGTCATACCTCTCCCCTGCACAGTGACTGCTCTTGCAAACCTCAGCAAGAGGCGGGCCTGGATTCTTACTTTTCTTTCATAGTTGAGGAAAGCAGATAGAAGAGGATTCTCTCTGCATGGATTCACGTGAGAGAGGCCAAAATCTCCCCCTACTATCCCTGTCTCTCCGATCATATCTCCCTCCTATCGTCACTGTGTCTTGAGAGCAAACTGCTAGAATAATTTAGGTCAGGGCTTTTCTCAACTTCCTGGGGATCTTGTTACAATGCAGTTTCTGCCACAGGAAGTCTGGAGGGGGCCCTGGAATTTTGCATGTTCAGGGGACACCAATGTGGCCAGTCCAGGGACCAGAGTTTGACTAGCAAGGTTTTAGGGTGTTTTGCATAGAATGATAGAGCTGGAAAGGGTCTCAGAGGTCTTTCAGCCTCCCGAAATCTGGGCTGAGATGTACACCCCACCACAGCACACCCACTTCATCTCCTTTGACTTAAGCCAATGATCCCCATCCCAGTGTCCTGAAACCAGACAAAATCCAGGAAAACCTCATTATTTCCAACTTTTCAAAAGTCCAAATGCAAATCCTACATTTCCCAGTCATAAATCTGTACAGGTCCTTTGCAACTATAGGTTTCTTTGCTCAGGAATAGAATTACGCCCACCCAGCACCATAGCAGATCTTATCTCTGCTGATCAAGAGTGTGGACTTGTAGCTGTAGCCAGCTTTGATGAGTTAATTTACAAAATGGCAAAACAAATAAATTATTTCTTAATAAATACTCTTTGTTTGATACACAGAACCTTTCAAAGCAGAAGGCAGGGATGATGAAAGGGGATAAATAATGAAAGGAATCCTTGGTAATGAAGTGGCTGGGAACCATGAGTCCTTCACCCCCAGGCCCACCGCAGGCCCCCTGACATGAAAATGAGTTGCCTGGGAGAGGTGTTGGACAACTCCTTCTTATCTATCATCATCTAGGCTCCAAAATTGGTTTGCTGGATAGCCAGGTGGGCCTGGGATGGAAGGGCTCCTGCAGGCCTTGCATAAAAGGTGCTTGGAGGAAGGACAGGTGCATCAGGATTACACTGGACCCTGGAGGGTAGACCCTGGAGGGAAATGGAGGAGACGACAAGGTGGACCAAAGCAAGCTCCACCATTGAAGGTGGGCTCTGGGACTGCTCAAGGCCCAGCTCTACTTCCCATGGTTTCCCTGAACTGGAGCTGGATACAGCTGTAACCACAGATCTTTTTGCCCTTAAACACTTGCAAAATTCCCATTCCTTTAGTCAAACAGACACCATTAACATAAATCTATTTCTCTTCTTTCCTTCATTCCTGGGGGAAGAGAAAAGGCCCTTCCTTTCCCATCAGGCTCTTGGTTAATGTTAGCAGATTTTGATACGATGATGTGCTAAGCCCTCCACATGCATTATCTCATTTGATCCTGACAACAACCCTTTTCTTGGTATTCCCATTTTATAGATGAGGACACTGAGGCTCAGAGAGTTTAAGTCACTAAGTCCAGAGTCACATAGCTAGTAAGTGAAGGGGCAGGGATTTGAACACAGGCAATCTGACAGTAGAGACCGAACTTTAAAAGATTACCCTACACATGAGTCTGACACCATCGAAAATATCACCTGTGGCTCAGCCTTGAAATCTTCTGTTATATCCCGTTATTAAGTAAATGATCGCTCCCTGAGTTATCTGAATAGGAATGAAAGGCTGGTTCCAACACAAGCCCCCATGTAGATCTCACCTGCTACCCTATTCACTAAAAACCTCAATTTGGAACCGGGACTCACTGCTTTCAGGGAAGCTGGGGAGATTTAGAACAGGGGATCAGAGAAGACCTTCCCAGTCCTGAGGAGCAGAAAGTATGACAAGAGAGGCTGCAAGACTTCTTTGTGAAAGATATTTCAGGAAATGAGAATCAGAGCAGTCCTCCATGGAGGACAAGGTGAGCTTTGATGACCTGATTATCTTAAGAATCAATAGCAAGGAAAATCAGGGTCAGGAAGTCAGTTCTGGTTCTAAAAGGTGCACTCAGCATGGGCAGGTGCAATTCTGCCTTTGCGTGACGTACCGTGACATTGGTGATGAGTGGCGGAGAGGCATAAGTCAACACTGAGGAGGGCCCCACCACCGTGTAGCTGGGGCACACGGGCTGCACATACATGTCAGCTGAGTAGGGACAGCTGACAGCTTCATGGGGCACATACTCGGTGTAAGGTGTCCATGGGGCCAGGGGCTGGAGGGTGGCCGGGGTGGGCGGGGAGAGCCAGCCTGCACACAGGGCACCCTCCTCCGTCACTGCAGACGCAGAGACCTCCATGTCCAGGCAGGAGGGACCTGTGGGAAGAAGGCCATTATGGAACTGCAGATGCCACCCAGATGAGAGGCCTGAAGAGACCAGGGCTATGGGGCACTCTTACCCACTGTGGTGTAGGTCGCCAGGGGCTGATGAGGCAGCACCACCTAGAGGGGAGAGGAGAAGACCAGGGTCAGTGTTCATCCCCAGTTGGCCCTGTGCAGGGGACTTGCCCAGAGGGCCTCAGGGTGGGAGAGTAGAAGGTAGGAACCTCTCTAGTTAGAACAAAACACCCCACCTGGTACCCCAACCATCAGCACCTACACTTGAAGAATTTGTGTTTCCATTTAGCAGGAAGTCTGTGAGCTCAAGGAGATGGAGTCTTCCTCTTCTTAGGGAGAGTCCCCAACTCACACCAGGGCATGTGAGTTATTTGCTCACTCAGGCCTTGACAGTAGCTGTGTTCAGTGGGCCAACTGAGCCAGCCCCAATCCCTCATCCCAGTTGCTCCACCTCGCTCTATCCGTGGAAGCCTCCACCATGCAGCCTGCTGCCTTCTGCCCCCAGTGACTATTCCATGCAGTGAGGACCTACTCCTTCCTGCCTGATCCCTTTGGTCACCTCCCAACCCGTTCACCTGCACACACACACACACACACACACACACACTCACACACATATATATACATACACATACACATACACACTCACATGTTCACACACTCGCACACACACATGCTCACACACATTCAATCACACACATACACACATATTCACACACACAATCTCATACACACATACACACTCATACGGTCTCACATTCACACATATACACACTCATACACTCACACTCTCACACTCTGACACCCAAGTGCACAATTCTCACACATTCTCCCACATTCACACACTCTCACACACACATACTCTCTCACACTCACACATACTCTCGCACACTCACACTCACACACTCACCGCCGTAGGTGCAGGTGCTGCCCCACTGCTGGCATGGCCTCGCTTCCTCCTCAGCAGTTCCTTCACTGGCTCCTTCACGCGGACACCCTGGTATGGCCGAGTTGGAGCCGGGGCTTGTTCTGGAGCTGTGGCTGTGAAAAGCGACGTCCCTGGAGCCCATGGTCCTTCTCAGATGAGCCCCCACCCTAAAGTGCTCATTTGTTCATGGATCTTCCTGCTCCCTAATTCATGCTTGAACACAGAAAACCACGTGACACTTCCCAGAATACTTCTCCAGGATTGTCACTCCTCCTGCTTCCAAACCTTCTGTGGGTCCCCTGCACCCAGACAACTAAGGCCCAGCTCCTTATCCTACCAGTTAGTTGTCTGGGTGCAGTGGACCCATAGTTTCCATTTAGCGCACAGACTTCCTGCTAAATGGAAACACAAACCCCTCAAGCGTAGGTGGTGATGGTTGGATAAGCCTTCAGAATGAGATCCGAACCCACTGTTCTCACCACTTTGCACACCCTCTACTACACTCCAATCCCTGACTCCAACCAGAAGGTCTGTCTGTATTTCTCTACGTGTTCCCTGCATGTCTCACCCCCTTATCTGTGGTTGAGGTTTTCTGTGGTCAGAATTCTCTCTCACTTCTTTCAACCTCTTGGTTCTTGCTGACCCAAGACAAGTGCAACCTTCCTGCCTGACCCCTGCAGCCTGAGGAATTTCCACATCCTACAGCCTCTCAAACATTTCCAGATCTGATTAATATTCATCACAGGTGGCAGTAGAGGACAGCCATAAGAGCAGGGATTCTGAGCCAGATGGCACAGGCCTCAAATCCTGCCCCTGCCACCACCTCGCTGTGTGATCCGGGGCAAGTTACTAAACCTCTCTGTGCCTCTTAATCCTCAGTTTCTTTATCAAAAGAATGTTGAGAGATGTGGCAAATGGGTAAAACAGTATATGCTTCAAATAAACTCAGGTACAGGCTAGACATTCAAAACAACTCAGTCTGTTATGTAATAGTTATTCTTTCTGATGTGTCTTATGCCCACAACTAGATTATAAACTTCTCAAGGTGAGTTCTTGTACTTTATTTCTCTATATCTTCCCGGTGGCATGCCCATCTGTCTTAAGCTTAGTTGATACTTATCCATCTTAAGCTCAGTTGATTAATCGATTGGGTGATTCTTTAAGCTATGCTGCCATTTGTCTTTCCTTTACCTCTCCTACACCTTTAGAATGGAGACAAGTGGCTCCCAGGTTCTCAATGACTTCCAGGGCACGGAGCAAACACCCAAGGGTGATCCATGTGCCCTGGGGCCAGAGAGCATCCATCTGCTGCTGAGAGAAGGTTTCCTTCCCCTCTTGTCATCAAAGCCAAGAAACCAAAGCATTGACCCAAATAAGAGCCTGTGCACAGGGCCTTTCCTGGCCTACGAGAACAATTGAAAAACAGCCGTAGCTGGAAAATGACAAGCTGCCCACCCAGACGGCCTGTGGCCTAGGGGCCCTGGGCTCTCAGAGAGCAGGCCTGGGTCAGCCAAGAAACCCTAGCCCTTAAGAATTCCACAGGGAGCCCATTATCATCCACCGATAAGGGCCCCAGGGATGTGGGCTCTGAATCAAAGTCCTGGAAGCCTGGGTATCTGTTAAACCCGGATCTGCAGCACTACCCTGGTTGAACTTTGCTCAGTAAACATCCAGCTGATAAAGTCCCATGCTTGACTCGGCACCAGACCTCCCTCCAGGTTCTAGCCATGAGCAAGGCCTGGCCTTGAAGCCCAGAAGGCAGAGAGAAGCTTGGGCAGTGGCAACAGGAAGCGGAAAGTGAGCCCCATGGGCAGATGATGTGGGGTCAGGAATCCCAGTATCTCAAGTGGACTTCAGACCCATCCTCCAAGGTCCCTCAGCTGGCCAGGTAGCAAATCAACCAGGAAGTGATACAATATACAGGTACAGGTCCTGCTTTGGGAGAGTGTGATTCTAGGTGGCTGATATGGGCCTAAGAATCTGTATGTATAAAAATCTCTCAGGTAATTCTGAAAACACATTGGGACTACAACCACTGATAATTCATTCCTAATTTAACATAAGAATCTCCCTATAACATCCCAATAGGAGAGTCATTATCCTTATTTTAACTTCCCCATCTGAACAAGAGATCTACTGGTCTTCATTCATTCTTTCAAATATTTCTAATGCCCAGGAGTACAGCACTGAGTAGGACCCATGTAGCCCCTGCCCACGTGGCTCTTGCAGTCTCATGGGGAAGACAAGCAACAGAAGTTACCAGCAGCAGATGAACATCACAACTTGTGAAATTCTGCCATAGGAGTGTCTAGCAGGGGGAATCAGCCTGATATCTGTGCACCAGGGCCACCTGTGCACCTTCACCTTAGTTCTGAACACCAGTGACAATGGACTTGAGAACCACACATACCTGTATTCAAATCTGGGCTGTCACTTACTGGTGGAAAGTTCTTAGATTTATTTAATGTCTCTGGGCTTCAATTTCCTCATTTGTAAAATGGGAATAACAATTCTGCTCTCACACAGCGGTTGTGAGGATTAACTGAAATAATACATGGGGAGCTCCAAAGGCCAGGTCTGGCATAGGGCAGATGCTCAATACATGTTTTTCTTCTCTTCCCTCAGGCCATTTCCACCTTCCTTTCAGGGGGATATTATATCAGACAGCTCTTCGTCTTACTGAAGCTGCCTTATGGTAACACATGCTGTATTTCCCTCTGTTACCTTCTAAAGAAACTCACGATTCTTATTCATTTACAGCTGTCTCATCTGTAAAGTGAGGATCATAATGGTATGTATGTTGTAGGGTGATTTAAGGATTACATGTGAACTGCTTGGAATAGGGTTTGGCACAGAGCATTTAATACATGTGAGCTCTTATTATCATGCATATTAGTAGTAATATTCCTTTTCCACATCTGAGAGATACCAGGTGCCCCCCTAGGTCTGAAGAGACTTATTTCTTAATGACATGGTTTCAGTCTCCCACCTCCCTTCTGGGTGAGTCACTCTTGCACAAGTTCCATCTGCCACTTTCCCTACTGCTGGGTGGTGCCCAGGGATGACCACAGACCCCAGGTATGACCTGACATGTCAGCGAGCAGGGCACCTGCCCTCCCAGACTCTGCTCACTCTTTCTCAGGGTCACCCCATGGCTGTGTTGGCATTTTTAATTTTTATGAGTACATAGTCAGTGTATGTATTTATGGGGTACATGAGATATTTGGATACAGGCATGCAATGCATAATCATCACATTAGGGTAAATGGAGTACCCATCCCCTCAAGGATTTATCACTTCTTCGTGTCATAAACAATTCAATTATACTTTTTTAGTTATTTTTAAGTGTACCAAAAATTATTGTTGACTAGAGTCACCCTGTGGTGCTATCAAATACTAGATCATATTCATTCTCTCTCACCATATTTTTATATTCATTAATTATCCCCACTCCCTCCCCCTGCTGCCCTTCCCAACTTCTGGTAGCCATCATTCTACCAGAAGTATGTGAATTTTTTGTTTCCACAAATGAGTGAGAGCATGAGAACTGTGTCTTTCTGTGCCTGGTTTATTTCCTTAACATACTGTCCTCCAGTTCCATCCATGCTATTGCACACATCAGTTTTGTTCACAGCCATATCCTGCAATTCACACTTGTCTCCAACTGGGTTCCCAGCTACTCCTTAGGCATAAAGTACAGTCTGAGACATTGTGTACTTAAGAGAAATTTAGGAAAGGGGTTATTTGGGGATCTGAGCACTGTGGCCACCCTCTTAATTCAGCCGAGGGACAAAAAGAGCTCAATCCCATATGAACATGTATCAGACCAGCTCAGAGACAGGTGTATGGCTCATCCCCTCTCATTTGCATGTACACCTCTGAGGAAGGGCTCAGAGGCCTCCTGGTCCCAGTTCCTCCCAGGAAGTGGACACACCACACACTTGGCTGGAAAGGGACCAACTGGGCACTTCCAGGATCTTGTCAAAAGAGGGCTTTCTGCCTCCTGCTGTTTCTAAATCAATGAACAAAGAGGGCTTGGTGGAGGTGCTGTGGGCAGGGAGCATCACCCTCTAATGTCTGGACTTCCTTGGAAAGCACAGTGTCAACAGGTGTGCCCTGGCACAACAGACCATATGTGGCACTATCTCTAAGTCCCCACCTCTTCCTATTGCCGTTGCAGGACTCCCACAGCTCCCAAGGGTCTCCTGACTGCCCGCCATGTGTCCAGAGCCAGCTGCCGAGCAATCCTGTAACTGACTCCAACTGAGCAGGTAAGAGGAAGGGTGATTATCCTAGTGGCTTTGCAAAGTGCTCATGAAATATCAGAATCTGAAGCCTCAATCCTGTTGGATTCCAGAGGAGCCCAACAGGCATGTGTTTTTGCAAGTTTAAACTTGCAGTTGGTACCTTTCCCACCAACCTGTGTGCAGCAACAATAAACATTTTTAATCCCACGGTAAACACTGAGCTCCCTACTGTCACCAGCATGAGAACTGAGCCCACAAATACAAATTTGGGAGAGGAAAAGAAGCTTGTCTAAAGTCACAATTGCCTCACCTTGGGGCTCCTGTATCCCTGAGTTAACTTCAAAACAACTAAACTGGAATATGTAAAATAAATGTTTTTAACTTTTAAATAATTTTCTAAAATAATAATTTAAAAATCCAAAGAAAATGAACCAGGAGATTGAAATAATAAGATATCAGCAGAGAAGACAGAAGCCCAATTTCCCAAAGTGGAGTTCCCCCGATCAACTTGCAGCTCCAGGTAGTACACCCTCAAAGCCTGAAGCTTTCTCACCATTAATCTTGTGGTCTGAGAGCCTTTTAAGTCTCCCATGAGTATCCAAGAGTCCATCACTGAGGAAAGTCTTTCCACCTTAGCATGAGCCTTTTGGCTCTATTTGGAAATCTCCTTTTTTGGACTGAGAAGTTCACTATATTGCCTTTCTATGCCACTGGAAGTCAGGCCAATGGAGTTTGAGAGGGAAAAATAATCATTTACGGAGAAATCATTAGTTTGTCCCCCAATAAAAGCTTCCCTTTTCCAAAATGAGCAATGAAACAAAACCTGTGAGTATAAAAAGTCAGCAGAGACTCTTTCAGTTCCCCCTGCCACACACCCAGACATGCTCCACATCACAAAAATAAGAGTCCTGCAGCTGCTGTTCCACTGGGGAGTGCAGAGCATGAAGACTCGAGCCAACTGGTCATGTCAGCCAGTGCCCTGGCTGCATGTGGACATTTGTGCCTGCTTTGCACCAAGCTAGGGAACATATGGAGTGTCCTGATTTAAATAAACATGGAGCTCCAGTTCCTTGAAGAAAGTATAATAAAATATCACCCAGGAAATATGCAAAATTGTCAGCACTTGTTTATTTAATAACACCTTGCCAACCACATTCACGCCACAGTGCAGGAGCTACTCAGCTAAGGAGGTAAGTAAGTCCCTCCGGACGGCTCTGAGCAAAGCAAACACCTAGGGCCTGGTCACTGGTGTCTTCTCTTCTGGGACAACTTTAAGACAGCGCATGTCAGAAGGCATTCATTCACTAAAACAGCCTCCAAGGCACCCTTGAAAGAAGATCCTTCTCCCAGCCATTTTTCTCTTGTGACATCCCATGGGCTGCCAGGGCCAGGCACCAGAGTGGACAACACTTAAGAGAGTTGCTTTAATGGCTAGGTGGGCTGCAGGATAGATATGCATTTCTGTCCAACTGTCTCACCCACTGAGAGCACTCTTCATTCACAAGTGACTGGTTGAATCTTGAATTGGCAAGGCAGTGCCACAGTGAGGGTAGAGCAGAGGAGAGGGATGTATCCTTCCTTATTAGATCAAGGCTTAAATCTGAAATTGCCCAATTGATCTAGGATAGCAATAACATAGGAGTAACCTGCGGTTAGGCAGCTGAAGGAGGCAGCTGGATATCTGGTTGTTTGTCCCTTAAGCAATATCTAATTTTGGCTTTTCAAGACCAAAGAGAGCCTTGTGAAAAAATTAACTTTTCCTGCGACCATCATGTAAGGACCACTTCCTTGGAGGACAGACTCTTCAGACTCTAGCATCAGTATTATATTTGGAGTCAGACCCACTGCCCAAGTGCCAAGGCTCATGGTGGCCTGGGGTGCAGCCTATGTGACTGAGAGTAGCCGTAATGATGAACTCATGAGAGACATCACTGCCAGTCAAGAGGAGCTTCCTGGATAATTCTCAGCTTTGCTAACCAATGGCCCTCATGATGCAAGGAATTCCTTTATGAAGGACATTAGAGAAGGGGAGTGGTTGTCAGTATCAAGCCTGGGAAAGAAGTCACTTGGTCAATTTTGGGGGAACTTACCTAAAAAACAGGTAAACCTTATAGCCACACAAGGCCATTTTGAAAGATAAAAGCTCTAGCCCAGAAGGACATATGACACATTGTTAATGGTGACACACTATTGATCACTCTAAGTAACCACTGTAAATATCTTTTGCTTCTGAATCTTCAGGAGTTTTTTTGAGACCCAGTGAGAAGAAATACAATTTTCTCTTTATTTGTAGCAAAACTAACAAATTTGCCCTGGCTTCTAACTGAAAATCAAGTCACAAAAGTTGGGATCACCTGTCATTTTCCTATAATGAATTCTTTATATTTTCATACAAGCATTAGCTGGGCATGGTGGCAGGCACCTGTAATCCCAGCTATTCAGGAGGCTGAGGCAGGAGAATCGCTTGAACCCAGGAGGCAGAGGTTGCAGTGAGCCAAGATCAACACCATTGCACTCCAGCCTGGGCAACAGAAGCAAATCTCCATCTCACAAAAAAAAAAAATCTCCATCTCAAAAAAAAAAATTCATGTAAAGAATTTTGTTAGTGCTTGTGGCCCAAGGACTTCTACAGAATTTTAACTCCAGTTGGCTAAAGCATCATTCACATCCTTAACTGAAACACTAATGTGGGTGCTTTTCTTATAGTGACAGTCTGAGTCAGAGTTTTCAAATTTGTTCTTTCCATTCATGGACAATGGCTGATTTTTTTTCCAAACAGGAAGAAAGAAGTTGGGTTTTGGCCAAAGGTTGGACTTGACATGCTACAGAAAGGTTTCCCACCCATTTACACCATATTGTAGTTTACCTTTTTTTTTTTTTTAATGTAGGCCCACAAAGAAATCCCATATGCATGTAAAAGTAGGCTTTCTGTGCACTAACATTTGAACTGAGAGGACCCTGCAGCCAGGAAATATAAACACATCACTCATATATCCTACAATCTGGATGATACCCAGGACAGAGGAGAAAAAGACAGTAGGGGCGAAAGATAGCTTTAAAGATAATTGGAAGATACGAGAAAAAGGGGAACCACCATTGAAATACAATTTGATGTTGCCTCCAAGGCTGCTGGATAGCTGAGGAGTAAGTTGTAGTATCTTGCTTGATAGGCTGGGGTGTCTCCATCAGGAGATCACAAAGATGGTGGCTGACCTCACGTTCTCTGGTCTGGGTGAAGAAAGGAAAGGAACAGACGGTGACATTTGCCCTCCCTGTGTTCCCATTCTAAAAGACTGTTCCTTCCCATCAGCCTTGCAGAGCTCACTCACCAACCATAGGCAGGTCCCCTGGGAAAGGCTGAACCAGGGGCCACAATGACTGAGAATTTCCTCAGATCTAGGCAAGCCACCAGGACCTAGAGAGAACAGTCCTGACAATGGGAGCCAGGGGACACTCTTAAGGTATGTTGGAGCTGACAACAGAGGATTGTTCAGTCTTTGAGCCACAGAGCCCCAGACCAAAGTGGTCTAGGAGCTAAGTGATCCCTGTTTAACAGAAGTGGTCTATGAGCCAAGTGATTCCTATTTAACGAAGGCCATAGCTAGCAGGGAATGGAAGCCCAGGGCAATCACACAGGGATTCCTCTAGGTTGTGTTAGGCTGAAGTAAAGAGCCCACTGACCCACAGACCACCTTTATCCAGCAAGCTCAGACCTGAGCACTTACACCCTGAGGCCTCAGGATTACTTGGATTGTCCCTAAAGTTCTGGATGTCCACCACACAACCAGAGGCAGAGGCAGCCAAAGGCCTCGAGTGCAAGAGGTTTCAGCATGGCAGCGGCCCTCTGACCCTTCCTTCACAGGCACGACTGCCCAGGAATCCTCTCCCTGGTGCTCTCCGCACCTTCCACACCACACCTCCCTCCTTCGGAGCCTCCCGCACAGCAGATCAAGCACAAAAGGCTGTTTGTACCCATTCTCTTCTCCCAGGGATGGTTTCAGTGTTAGGCCTCTTTTTATCTAGACTCAGGTCTGTTGAATAAATGGGCGGCAAAGGTCCATGTGTTTCCTGGTCACATTCTTAACTCTCAAGAATTCTGATACCACCATACTCCCATTTGCATGATGTTCCATAGAGACTTTGACACTCATGATTACAGGTGGATCCTCACTACAATGAATTCCTCTTCCCCTCCTTTCCTTTACTGAGTCAGAAAATGATGCTCAGAGATGTTCACTGACTTGCCCAAGGACTCCACTTGTAAGTAAGTGTCCTCAACCATGCACAGGACCCGTGATTCCAAGCACAGTTCACTTCGGCCTCACTGCCTGCCTCCTCCCTTCCCGGACAAGTCCTGTTTATTTCTCTTAGTGACACTAAAGGTCAATCATCAAATAATTCTTGGCCCAATCCTAACTCTCCTTGCTCCAGTTAACGTCTGGGCTTAGACCACCCTGATCCAGTCTCCTTCAATTGCCAATTTCCCCAAGAAATAGTGTTGCCCAGTTGAGAGAGGAGAGATCAGTCCACGAGAACCTTGTCAGCAGCCTTCTCACATGAGGAGTGACGAGAACTGAGAGACCCAAACAATTCCCCGCAAGGTTTTATTTTTGGTGTTTTTCGACTGAAATGACAGCGGACAGGTCCACCTGAGAAACCAGCTGCATCTGCCCGCCTTTTACAGAAACTGGAGTCAGCAGAGCAGAAAGGGTTCCCATCTCAGCTACCTTGTGTCCCAGGGTAGGGGACAAGACCAGGAGACCCCTGGCAGAGCATTCATTGAACAAGTACTTGCTGAGAACAGATGAGGTTCCTGCCCTCTTGGAGCTTACAGTCTAGTCTAGTGGGGGACACAGACTTTAATCAAATAATTGCACAAGCAAATTTAGAATGGCAAACCTTGACAAAGGTGCATCTGCCTCAGAAATGAAGTGGTTCTGGCTTGTTTGGATGGTTTCCACCTCCACTTGGTTTAGCAAGGCTTGAACAACCAGCAAACTGGGTTTCCCAGTCTACAGAGACTATTTAGAGTACAGTGCAAGAGATATGACTGTTCTGTCTCCAATGCAGAGGAGCTGTACTAGGGCCAGAGGCTGAGGCCACACCATGAGCAGGCCTTCATCCCACACCCTCTAAGTGGCAGGTCCTGAGTGAATCCTAAGGGTCTGTCACTAGCTGGTCCTATCCTATCTTGGCTGATTGGCCTACCAAAAGAAGAGTCCAGGGAACTCAGATTCTAAGGTAGAAATCAGCAGTTTTCAGAGTTTCCATACTGAGTCCCAAGCGTGACTTGCTAAGAATCAAATTTGCAGAGGCTTTTGTGCCAGGCTAGAACTACCCTTGATGAAGTTATAACTTGCTCCATCTATGTGTGGGCCCTGTTTAACTGGGAGGGGAAGAAGGACTCAGTGCAACACTAAAATCCTTGTCACTGAGAAGCAGTGTGGTATACTTTGGGACTAGACCTAGTTTGGGCCTGCTGTGTTGCTTATCACCTGTTATGACTCTTGGCAAATCACTTAACCAGTGTGTGCCTCAGTTTCCCCATCTGCAAAATGAAAATAATATCCATCTCAAAGGGTTATCATGAGAACTGTATGAGAGTAACACAAGAAACACCTGGTGCATAATGAGTTCCCAACAAATAGCTATTTCTCCTTTGATCTCAGCCAACAATCCATGGCCCATCTGTCATTGGAAGTAGCCTTGGTACAGCGACTGTAACTTGCCCCCATTCAACTACATCCTGATACTGAATGTCTCTGTCTTCAACATACCCAGGACCTTCTGCTGCCTGCAAGGCCTGTCTCTGCCTGCCTTCATTATGCTCCTGGAATTTATCACTCAGGTACCTGGAATCCGCAGGCAGCAAGACAGCCCCACTTAGGAGACAGGGAAGCCAATGATGCCACAGAAAGACAGGTCAAAGACCTCGCTTTCATACAGCAATCCTAGACAGGAGACATCAAACACCCAGAAATGGCTTTTTATAAAGATACCACGAGCTGAGCAGAAGACTTCTTTCTTCAGAAGTCACCAAAGGATTAGGTTTGCAGCAGATTTGAGTTTTTAAAGGATTACTCCAGAAATGAAAACCTCAGATATTTTTGAATGACAGCAATTAGGTTGCAGACAGAGTATGATGCCATCCCCTTGTCCTGACCTCAGATGCAGCCCCTTAAGGAACTTGTACTTGTCTCTTAAAGGCCAGGAGCACAGCCATGGCTGAGGCTGTGTTGTAGATACTACTCTGAGGGAGGTAGAAACCTAGGAGCACATATTGCATATGGAATAGAAACGTGGCAATGGGCAAGGGAGGGCTCTTCAGTGACCATAGGTGGGAGCTTTATTACCTTGTAGAGCAAGGCAGGTTCCTGGATCACATATTTGGCATTTCTTCAGCTTTACTAAGAGTGGGGCATCAGAAGCAGAGAGAAAGGACCTAAACAGAGCTCCAGACGTACCGTCCCAGATCAGGTGAATGAGAAAAGTCCACCTACCCCAGTGACCACCCCAATTTGATAGCAAGGCAGTACCACAGTGACTGATGAAGCAGAGGAAGGGTATGCATCTACCCTTATTAGATCAAGGTGTGAATCTAGAATTGCCCATCTGAGCTAGGATGGGAATAACCTGTGTTTAGGCAGCTGAAGGAGGTAGCTGGATATCCAGTTGTTTGTCCCTTGGTTTAAACAACATCTAACTTAGGCTTTTCAAGACCAAAGAGAGCTTTATTGAAAAAAATTAACTTTTCCTGAGACCATTGTGTTGTGGGGACCACTTCCTTGGAGGATGGGCTCTTCAGACCCCAGCATTAGTTTCATATTTGGGGTCAGACCCAACTGCCCAAGTCCCAAGGCTCATGGTGGCCTGGGGTGCAGCCTACGTGAGTGAGAGTAGCCCTAACAATGGATTCATGAGAGACATCACTGCCAGTCAAGAGGAGCTTTCTGGATAATTCTCAGCTTTGCTAATCAGTGCCCTTTATGATGCAAGGGATTCCTTTATGAAGGACATTGGAGAATGGGAGTGGTTGTTAGTATCGAGCCTAAGAAAGAAGTCACTTAGTCAATTTTTTAGGAATTTACCCCCTCCTTATTCACAAGAGACCCACAAAGACTAAAACCATAGTCTTCACAGCTTCAAAGCTTAATGAAGACCAGTGCAGCATGTTTCACGGCCACTCACTGCCACTCTCTGTGACCAGCTAGCAGGGATCTTGCTGAACAGAGGAGTAGATTGGCCAGATCAGGGGATCCAGCTGTGATCTGAAGAACCCTGGAATATAGTTATGGTGCCTGTAGGTTCCAACAGAGTAAGAATGGCAGGGAAATGTGGGGGAACATAAGCAATTAGAGCTCCAGATATCCTCCAAAAACTGTGCCATTTATATTCTTATACTGAAGTTCTACAGTAGATTTGGTTTGAATAAGGGAGCTTCTAACAAAAATGTTGTAGACATCAGCCTAGATATCCTTGGATTTTCTTCCCAGTCCTAATATTTTTTGTCCTAAGATGCATCTGCACACTCCAGGATCTAAGCAAGAAGTCTGATTACCATCTATTCTTCAGGCTTCAAACCCAATGCTATATGTTCCATGACACCTTCCCTGATTCCACGGTCTCCATCTTCTGCTGAAGATAATTCATTTCATTGGTTAGTTTCTCTAGCTGGAAATAATTCCATAATTGATGGATGCCTGGAGGGATGCATGCCTGCATGGATGATGAATAGATGGTTGATTTTCCTTCTATTCCTTTCCTTCCTGAATTGATGTGGCTTTCAGCCAACATTAAGATGTGCTCCTATTGTCAACTCTCTTGCCTCTCTTCTTTCCTTTCTTTTCTGTCACCTCAGCATTTCCTAGTCCTGGAAAGTTTTAACAATGTCCTACATACTTGTTCTCTTCCAGTGAAGTATATGGCTCTTTCTAGTGGATTAAAAAGTAATTGGGTTTAAGATTGGTCAAATCCTTTTTTATACCAGCACCTGGTCTGAGAATTATTCTGGTTTATAATTTTTTGGTGACCAGCTCTTCCCAGAAAGTGGTACTAATGAAACTATTACTAAGAAAAGGAGGCCACACATCGTTGTTTCAGTTTTCGGTATCTATTTCTTGCATATTTCAAGTGTCATTCTGCTCACAACTAGATTATAAACACTCAGTCCAATCTTGTGAATTAAAAAAACAAGCCC
This sequence comes from Plecturocebus donacophilus, assembly GCA_004027715.1. Lineage (NCBI taxonomy): Eukaryota > Metazoa > Chordata > Mammalia > Primates > Pitheciidae > Plecturocebus > Plecturocebus donacophilus. Next base: position 61,413 of record PVKP010002607.1, read on the forward strand.
AAGTTTGCGAGTCAATACAAGCCTTGCTGCCAGCCTACGTTACAAGGTCATCAGGAAAATTGTGACCCGAGTTCCAAGTTTGATCATAGAATAGTCAGATTAATCATCAGAAGTAACCCCTATCGCTAACCCACCACAAGTTACAAGACTGGAGATATTGCACCCTGCCATTTCACAAGAAATGCAGAACTCAGAGGACATACAAATTGTAATCTAAAATTAGCCTGCATAATCTTTGTCTTCAGAGGTAGAGTGTGACAGAATGGGAAAATAATAATAGCAACTAATATTTATCAAGTGTTTACTTAATGCCAAGCACAGCAGAAAACCCCCACCACAATCCCGTAAAGTCAGAGCCACACCCCTGATATGTACCTATAAAGAAATGGCAGCAGAAGGAGGCAAAAGGCCTTGCCAGCATCACACAACCAGTAAGGCATAAACCTAGGACTCAAACTCAGATTCTCCTGCTCCAGAAGCTAAGCTTTAACTACTAAAGGCAAAGAAAGAACAGAACTATCATGCCGTAACTCAAAGTTAAACCCTACTCTCCACATCTTACTCTCCACACCCCACCTAAACACACACACACACACATACAGAGAGAGAGAGAGAGACAGAGAGAGAGAAAGAGAAGTAAAGAAGTGCCAAGGAGGCAGAAGCCTTGGCTCCCAGCAAAGACTGCCTGCCACACCAGGCTCTCCACTAAAACTGCCCAGTAAACAGTAGGGCTGGGTTATTTGGGGGCAATCTCTAGGTCCTTCTCTGAGCCTTTTATTGTAGCTAAAATGTCTTCGAAGTGCCCCACAGAGGAGGCACAGCAGCAAGCAGAGACCTTGTTTTCTTCAATAAGTAAGCTGAAGTAGATATTAAATAGTCAAAAATGGGTTCTCATGGTATGAACTACCATCTGCAGACTTCATTCTGCCATTAGTCCCTTATCTGACGTGGAAGAGCTGTGCTTTTACCAAGAGCACTTCCTAAGCACTGTGAGAGAGACAGGTACTGTGGCAGGGAAACAGGACAGCTTAGCAGGCCAACACCTGAGGTCTGTTCATATGAATTTTGCTGTGTAGGAGAGTTACTAACTTAATCTTCATGGTTCAGTTTCCTCATCTATAAAATGGACCTTACAACAGACTCTACTTCGTGGAGCTTTTATGAGGATTAAATGAGATAATGCACTCAAAACATAGCGAAGACTGGAAGTTATGACACTCAACATCTGCCTTCCCTTTCTTTCTAACAACCCCTGCATTATGGAGGATGGCAATGTACCCAGCTAAACAATTATGCTGTTCTCCCTTGTAGTTAGAAATGACCATCAGATCTCAGCAGAAGTTGCATGTTGGGGAGGGAGAAGAGGAGCGATCGGGAGTCATAATCTTTTACCGTTCCCTTTTCTTTTTCCTTGTCCAAAGATGTGATAATCACAGATGTGATGGCTGAAGTTACAGTGGCAACTGTGAAAAAACCTTGAGGACAGGAGCCACATACCAGGGACAGTAGATTAGAAAGACAGAAGGGCCCTGGGATGATGTTGGCACTGTGAGACTCCATATGATTCTGACCTGCCTACTGTGGATTTCTTTTATGTGAGAGAAAGGACACCACTGTCTTACTTAAATCTATGTTATTTCAGGTCTCTTCACCAGCAATCAGATGTAATCCAAATTTATCCAATGGAACATTCTGGATACTGCATGGCACCAAATAAGTTTTCCATCCCCCAGAGCTGTTTATTTACCACTGTTAAAAGGATTGAGCATTCTTCTGCTCCTGGTAATGCCCAAAGGTTTATTAGAAGCCATCAATTTCAACCTCCAGGTGAGCAGTTCTCAGCCTTAACTGAACATTAGAATCACCTGGGAGGCATTTGCAGCTCCCCTCCAATGTCCAGGACAATTTAATCAGAAGCTCTAGGTTGAGATCCATGCATCTGTGTTTCTTAAATCTCCCCAGAGCATTCCAGTGTGTAGCCAAGGTGGAAAAACACTACCTTAAGCAGATATGAGAATCCCAGCCCAGGGACGGTGGCTCACGCCTGTAAGGCCGGCACTTTGGAGGCTGAGGTGGGCAGATCATCTGAGGTTGGGAGTTAAAGACCAGCCTGACAACATGGAGAAACTCCATCTCTACTAAAAACACAAAATTAGCCAGGTGTGGTGGCACATGCCTGTAATCCCAGCAACTCGGGAGGCTGAGGCAGGAGAATCACTTGAACCTGGGAGGCAGAGGTTGTGGTGAGCAGAAAAGAATCCCTTCTATTAAATTAAGGACTTGTGATTTAAAACGTGTATTTATTTTTTATATAAACACTCAGGAAAACTCAGCAGTTAGAGCTGAAAAAAACCTCAACCAAGTTCAATCTCTAGGAAAATTAGCCAGGAAAAGTCAAGTTCCATTTAACACTAGAACATTTGAGACCCAAGGAGGTTAGGTGGCTTGCCTAAGGTCCTTCACCTAATTAATTATCTGTAGATTGGAAAGCAGAATCCCTGATTTAAAGAGCAATGCTTTGTCCCCAGCATTACACAAGAGGGTTTCAGAGAAGGCCTCCCCATCCCAGACAGGCCCACTTTTGTCAAGCAGTTCTACAAAAATGAGAAAACTAGAGTGTTACTAAGCATTTTATAAAGGTGAGAAGTATGTTAATGTTCATAATTAATTAGCCAACTTTGGTTTCGTTGGCTCAGAACAAGAAATTGGTAGACATCTTCATTAAGTGGGAAAATCAACTACTTTAGAAGATGTCAAAGGGGGAAAAAACACTTACTTTGTAATGGAAAAGTTAAAAGCAATTATTTAGAAGACTTCTTTATGAATTAAATGTCCACACATTTAATGAACAAGTGTAGGCAAACTTGATTTTTTTTTTTTTTTTTTTTTTGGTTCCTCATGAAAGAACAGAATCTCAAGTGTGAATTGGGAGAGAGTTTTCAAAACTTTAGGGACAAATTTGGCATTTTTCTTTAGTAAGTAAATATAAGAGGCAGGAAGTAAAGTATTCACCAAGAACATCAGCTGCTCTTTTACCAATTAAATCTATGTGTTTGGTTGATGTGTGTCCTTTATTTCACCTCCAGAAGGTTCATGTGAATTCGTGTCTCTCTTTGGATTCTACTTGCCCTTAACAGCAAGAACTGCTTAATTGGCCAGACATGGTGGTTCACGCCTATAATCTCAGCACTTTGGGAGGCCAAAGCGGTTGGATCACTGGAGGTCAGGAGTTTAAGACCAGCCTGGCTAACATGGTGAAACACCATCTCCAGTAAAAATGCAAAAAAATAGCCAGGTGCCGTGGCTTGTGTCTGTAATCCCAGCTACACTGGAGGCCGAGGCAGAAGAATCGCTTGAATTCAGAGGCAGAGGTTGCAGTCAGCTGAAATTGCACCACTGCACTCCAGTCTGGGTGACAGACCAAGACTCCATCTCAAAAAAAGAACTGCCGAATCAATGGAATTAACTTGGTAAGAAGTAAAGGTGTTCACTTGACTCATTAAATAAGCAAAGGTTGTAACATAGAATAGAAATATTGGAGGTTGTTCAGAAACCTAAATTACTTCTCATTAAGGTTGTGCTTAAATTTATGTAGAAGATAGGCTTCCAAAAATTATATGCGTAGTACACATTTTACTTATCTTTAACTGCCCCCTAAAAAATATTGGCTCTTTAGTGGAACCCTAGAGTAAATCTGAGGAGCAGAGTTCTATGTTGAGGAGAATTTTAAGGCCCTAATTTTTCTGTTTGCTAAATCTCTGCTCTGTTCAAGTTGTCTAAAAGCAAAGGCATATCTGTGACATAAAAATTTGATAAATTATTTCCTGTTCCAAGGCCAAGTCTACAGGACACCAAGATAATAAGCCAATCTAAAGAAAATCAGTCAGGCATGCCTTTCATTAGCATTGTAGATCATTCCCTAACACACACAACAACAATAAAAAACAACTGTCCGATTTGTTCACTTTCTAACAAATGGAGTTCAGTTGATTATACTCAGTTCCATCACTTTTAAGGAAGAAATTCAACCAAATCAATCTGGGGCATTGTACAAATTATTAATGAATTGGCTGCAAGTTTTAGCTCCCATTGGTGTTGGCATTGTACAATCCCAGGATACTGAGTATCTTAAGGAAATGAATACCTGAAGAACCAACCAAATCATCTCATACCAGAGGTTGGCAATTTTTTTCTATAATAAGCCAAAGAGTAAATATTTTAGGCTTTGTATGCTGTACAGTCTCTGTCACAACTACTTGACACTGCCTTGTAGCAAAAGCAGCCTAGACAATACTCAAATGATAGACATGGCTGTGTTCCAATAAAACTTCATTTGCAAATGGCGTGGCAGGCCTGATTTAGCACAGAGGCTGTAGTTTGCAGACCCCTATTTTAGACCCTTGGAAAACTTTGCAATATCCTATCACCCAAGAATACTTAGACTATGGCTTTTTAATTATTCTAATCAAAGTGTGAAAAAGGATATACAAATTTAACATGACAGGGATCACTCAAGATGGGCCCACGGGAGGTTTCCAGGACAGAAGATACTAACTGACCACTATCACTACTTATGAGTGCGAGAAGAAATAACTAAGTTGCACAGTCAGCTTTCAAACCCAGACCTGTCTCCCTCCAAGGTTCCTGCTATTCCCACTACACTGTTACTAGCTGAGGAGGGATGGTAATTCTTCACATCTACACCTGACCAGTAGGACCAAGTCCAGAACCCAGGGAGAGAATCTGCAGATGGAGTGACTTCATCCAATCGGCCCATCAGGCAAATTTCAAATCCATTGGTTGGGGCTTGAAGATTTCCACTTCTCTGTGCCAGCAGTTCTGGGCTTTGTTGTGTTATTCTCTGATCTTAACCAAAAGCTCATGTTCACATTCAGTCCACAAATGAGGGTCATGGGCTAGGTAGGGAGGAGGCAACGCTCACAAAGTGAATGTTTTCTTAACCCTTTCCAGAACCCCATAGTACAGTCATTTCAGCTCATGCCTTGAGGATGTTTTCTGAAAAAAGAAAGTGCCCTTTCAGCACTCTTGGTGTCTGATTTCAAACCCTGCCCTTCCATCGGGTGATTGTAAGTGGGCTGACAATGCTGCCCTGTTTTTACTGATTTTCCCACAGGGTTTAGTCACCCAGGTGCTCTCTATACCACATACTTGGGTTCGGGTTAAGGGGATGGGTCCAGAGCCCAGGGCCTCTCCTACTTTCCTTTAAGGCTTAAAGGACAATTCAAGGTAACTTTGATTTGTGTTCATCTAAACATGTGGAAAAATTCACCCCAATTATTTCACTGATGAGCTTACAATGTGGTCTCCCTTACGATGTAGTTTTGCTCTACCTGACTGGTCTCCAGGGTGTGAGCAGGGAGCATGCCCTCCAGTATCCCCTTTAAAAAATCTGGGGCCGGGCACAGTGACTCACACATGTAATCCAAGCACTTTGGGAGGCAGAAGCTGGCGTATCACTTGAGTCCAGGAGTTCGAGACCAGCCTAGACAACATAGCAAAACACTATCTCTACTAAAAATACAAAAAAATTAGCTGGGTGTGGTGGCAGGCACCTGAAGTCCCAGCTACTTGGGAGGCTGAGGTGAGAGAATCACTTGAACCTGGGAGGCAGAGGTTACAGTGAGCCGAGATAGCGCCACTGCACTCCAGCCTTGGCAACAGAGCAAGACTCTGTCTCAGAAAAAAGTCTGTTCATCTCTTAGAAGAAATTAGAAATGAAAAAATTTAGTACAGAACCAAGAGGGGAGAATATGTCAGATTGTATATGCAGGGAAGCAACTCATATCTCAGAGGCTGATGCAGACAGAGTGTGAGGTGCCACTGAATGTGACTTTAGTGGCACCTCACTTACTAAGGGTAGATCCTCAGAATGGGTATGATTTTTACCCCCACTTTACATATGAAAAACTTAAGAATTGAGAAAAGGGAAAGTGACTTACTCATAGAAGGTAGGCGCCGAGGCAAAACTCCCTGCAGGGGCTCACACAAAAATCAAATGATTCAGCCCTAAGTGAAAGGGCACACAGATGCTTAGACGCCCCCAGTAAAGAGATGAATGCCCACCTGCCCTCATCCACAGAGCATTCACAACAGGGTCAGCTGCCATTGTCCCGGGAAGGATAAGCTGTCGCTGCTCCATCACTTGCTGGTAGGAGTTGCAGTCCGACCATTCTCGAATATTCCTAGTTATCTTGGGAGGAGTCCATAACTCTCAAACCCAAATTAAAGTTCATTTCTCTTTATTTTTTAAAAAATGCATCTTACTGATATCAAATAATGGTGGGTCTTCACAATCTGAGAAATTCTGAAATCACTCTTCTGTATTACTTGTTAACCAGCTTAATTCCAGAGAATTTACATAAGGCATAAACCAAACGATAAATTGATGATAGGGTGACAGTGTCACATTTTAAACAGTGAAGTTATATTTTCAGAACTTTAACGGATCCAGTCGAGTATCTTTCCATAAAAAGAAACACTCTCTAATTTATCTTTTTCTGTAAGTTTAGATTATTTTATATTAAGCTTGCTTGACACAGAGCATACTTAATTAAAAGGCGTTTTAAGGAACTAAGAATCTTTAAAAAAAAGATAGAGCAATTTTTGGTCATTCTTCTTGCTTGAGGAAGTATAGAACTAAGCCCCAATAAGGTTCAACTCTCAGAGGCTAATGAGTTGACTTTGTTTACCTCGTGAAAAAAATGTTGTAAATAATCTGTATGATTTCAGTTATGAGTAAGGCAAGTCACTTTTTGGTCCACATAAAGGAAAATAAATTTCACGGTTGTCCCGTCCAACTCCAAGGAGAAAAATCAAGGCCAAAGACAACCCCACTGCTCCCTTTGCGGTGGGATAGACGGGCCTTGCCGCAGAAGGGGAAAAAGAATGACAAAATGCAGGACAGTGGAGCGAGTGAGCACGCTTCGCCAAGCCGGGTCTCCACTCCTCCCAGGCCATCCACACGAACAAGCCATGCCCTGGCACAAAGCTAAGTCACTCAGCTAGAAACAGGCCCAGGGAATTCAGCAGCAGGCTGAAGAGCCGCTGCTTCTGGAAGTAAAGCCCCCCCTGTAAAGAGCTGCATGGCTTTTCCTCCCAGCCCCAAACCCATCCCACATCTGGCTTTTGTTGTGTGAATCATAAACTGCCCTTTCTTCACCGCAGTGATTCATGCACAGAAGCGACGTACCCCGACCCGTCCCACCTTGGAACACGAGTTCGTTCCCCTCCAGCCTGGAAAATCAGCATCACCTCTGACAGGCTGGTTTCTCCACCAGGCTCCATCCCGCCCACCTCCCCGCAACTCACTCCCAGGCTCGGAACCCAGACCCGGTGGCCCCATCACCTCCAGCACCAGCTCCCCAGTTCCAGGCCAAGCTGTGATCACCCCGCCCCGCTGGCCCTCGCTTGGCTCTGACAGCCACCGCCAAACCACTTACGTTTTTGCCAGAGCATGGCCTGTGACAGGATGTTGCCTTTTCTCTTTGAAGCCGACAGTTTGGCTTCTTTCATGTGAGACCGAGGTGTGCTTTCCTCCAGTGGAGCCACCGCTTGTGCTGAGGCTGTTTCCTGGGCTTTTTAAAGGCCTGGGTTCCCGCTGCGTGGGGCGCGTCATCACGTCCTCCCACCTGAGGCACGAGTGCAACGTTTCTGCAGCCAGGCCGCCTGTCACCCCACTGTGCGCGCCCCGGGGGCCCCGGCCCAGAGGGCTCCACACCCGGAGCCAGCCAGCTGGGACAGAGCAACAGCGCAGCGCGGGCGGCCACAGCCTGCCCTGGCGCTGCGGGGACCTGCTGGGTGTGGGTGTGAAGGTGGTGCGGGGCAAGCTGTGGGGACCCCATGTCTAAGCCTCCCCAGCCCAGTGATGAGCCCAAAAGGCCCTCTGGAAAACGCTGGGCTTTGCATAGGCCCCACACAGGCTTCCAAGCCACCAGGGCATGGGGTAGGACTCAGCTCGCCATGGGCGCCTGCTCTGCGGGAAATGTGATTCCCAGGGGTCACTGGTTCTCAACACGGAGGAAACACCTGTCATCTCATCTCTTCAAGCCTCAGTAAACAACCTTCTCATTCTTTTAATATTGCTTTTCTGTTTATTCCATTTTGAAACACAACAGCCCCTCCCCTCACCCCCAGCCACCCCCAAAATGGTAAGGCTTAATCATGCTGAAATATGGGGGCGCTGGTTTTGATGGCGGCTATGCCCACGAAGAAAGAGGCCAACCCTCTCAGGAAAGAAACGAGAACGTGCCCGTGCTTTTTGACTGGAGCTGGGCTTGTAGGCACAGGATGAACAGGGCCTCTCTGCGAGTGCCCACCCACTGATAACAGGAAGCTGCTTGAAGTAAAAGTCATGAGTTCACCACCTGGAAGTGTAGGGGGTGTTGGCGACCAGCTCCTTCCCTGTTTGGAAGTCTTCTGCCACTGCATATCTGAGGGCCACATGCTCAGGCTCCAGGGACTCAGCCAGTTTAGGGTCAAGACCCCTTGGCTACAGCCCCTAGAGCAGGTGTGGGGCCTTGCTGCTCTGCGGTCCATAGTGCCTCAGAGCCATCTTGCACCACCTAGACCTGATCATGCTATCCTCCAGCCTACAAAGCATTCACCTTCTCCCTTCAGCCACAGAGCTGGAGGCCTAGAAGGCCTCCCACTATCAAGCCCCTGCCTTCCTTTCCAGCCTCACCACCCACTGCTCTCCAACCACTGGTCCCAGTGCCCTCTAAGCACCACCAAACACCCATGCAATTCCCTCCTTTGACCTTGCCATCCTCTCTTGCTGGGAGGACAAACTTAGCCCAGAAAATACTTGTCCCTCTTTTCAGCTCTTAGAGCACTTTGTCAATTCATTACGTGATGGTGAATTGTCACATGACTCTGTAAGTTTCTCAAGGAGGTTTCATCTTTGCCTCTCCAGTGCCCCAGACAAGACCTGGAGCATACTGACCGCCCAAAAAAATTCATCTGATAAGTTATGAATTACCGTCTCTAATGGGGTTGTTGATTTGAGGCCAAGTCTTGAGGAGAACTGATGTCCACATTTCATAAATGACTCACTCAAAAGCCAGGGAGGCTGTCGCCTGGCCGGGAATAAGCCCTCCCCGCAAAGCCTCTGCAGTTCGGGACAGTGGAGGCCCCCATGCTGCAGCGGGCGACAGTCCACACCCTGGCCTGGCAGGAGGCAGCATGGCAAGTCCTTGGGCTGCACGGAGTTTTCACAAGAAACAGAGGCACATCCCTCAGGCCTGGCTCGGTCACAGGAGACGTGGGTTCCCATGAAGGCTCTGACACTCACTTGCTGTGTCCCCTTCAACAAGTCACATAACTCTTCTAGCCTCAGTTTCCTCATTTATAAAATGAACCAGTTCTGTGAATGTCTTACAGGTTCTTAGGAGGCTACGTGACCTCACTGGTCCTCTCTCCCATGTGTCTGTCTTTTGTTTGTTTTGATTATGTCTCATTCTCTCCAAGTCCGTGAAATTGAGAACTTTTTCTTATTCATCTCAGTGTCTCCCCACAAGCCTAGCATGATCATTTCCACAAAGTAATAATAATAACCACTCACTGTGCAAGAGGTGCCATGTTAAGCCTTAAATACATGAACTAATCTAGTCACCACAAAAACTCTGTAAGGAAACTTCTATCTGTATTGTTCAGAGCAAAAAACAAATGCTTAGAGAATGTCATTTGCCCAATGTCACCAGGCTATCAGTTTATAGGGTGGTGCCAGATCCAAGTTCATCTGACTAGAGCCAGAGCTCTAAATAATTAAACTAAAAGGTATTTATTAGGTTGAAAGCAGTGAAAGCTAAGTGTCAGCCATGTTTGTTAGTAGTAATATAGGATCATTATTATTCAAACTGAAGCAGATCAATAGAAGCTATATCCCCTGGATAAATTTCTGTCCTTTGGAAAGTGGGAAAAAAAAGATGAAACCCAGAGATACTCTGACAAATCAGATCTTGTACACTGGCAGAAAAAAAAATGTCAGTAGGCAAGCCCACCGTCATGGCCAGCAATAAACCCACCACCTCATACAGCCTCAAAGCTCATGAGGCAGATTCCAGCTCATTTCTTCCAGCAAATAACCTGCATATCAGTGACCACATATAAGCAGGTGCTTTGGAATCAAGACTTGATCAAAACAGCACATATTTTCATGGAAAATATTTTCTGTGACTTAGAATCAAAAGTCAAACTTCATGGCATAGTTCAAAAGAGGCGACTATGTTTATGCAATGTCTCAAGAAGTGGAAGAAAAGAAAAACAATCTGTGAACGTGGTCCAGATGTCTCCAAATAGAGGTGTGCTCCCACTTTTAAAGAATTTGATATACCAAGATCAAAACTTCTAAAATAATTTCTTAAAGAGCACTGATTCATATTGCAAAAGAAATTTTAGCTTTACAAAAAGATTCACCATCGACTTTATTTCTTCCATCATTTAATAGATAGTTAGAGTGCTTATTATATGCCATTACCTCTGCCAAGTCTTAATCATTTCTTTTCATTTGGACTTTAATCATCTTCATTCATGGCACTATATCATTTTTGATTTATGAAAAACCCCTATCTTATTCACTCATTCATTCATTTGCTGAGTAATCTATTTATTCATTCTTCTACTTTCCCCCTCATTTTCCAGGTCTATTCTTTTTCCTGTCCCCTCACACCCCTATCACCCACCCATCATTCCAATCAGGGCAACTCTTTTCAGTGGTTGATGTTGAGCCTTTTATTTGTGGACATTTGTACCTGTTCTTATAAGATACATTTTGTTTGGCATGTAGAGATGTTTAATTCATACAGATGATGTTATGTTATACATTTCACACTGTTTCTTATTTTTAAATTCAGCACAGTGTTGTAAGAGCTATCCACATTGATATAGACATTCTGTGCCTCACTTCTAATACCTGCAAAGTATTCCGTGGTGTGCAAACATTGCATTTCACTTAAGCAGATTGTCTCCAACTCCCTCTTCAACAAACAAAAAGCATCGATGAACATTCTTATGTGCATCTTTTTTCAAAGGCATGTGAAAATTTCCTGCAGGTTATATGCCTAGAGGTGGAATTACTGGGTCAAATAATAAGTATATATTTAATTTGACTAAATACAAACAAATTGATGTCCAAGACTTCCACCAGCAGTTCATTCTTCCCCCAGCTTCTCATATTTCTACTTTACCACCAAACCTGGAATCATCCAAGGTCTAAACGTTGCTAGTGTAGTAGATGTGATAGCAACAGTGCAGTGGTTTATTTTAGTGCAGTAGTGTAGTGATAGCGTAGTGGTTTGTTTTACATTACTAATACTAATACATGTAAACATGTCTTCATACGCATGTTAACTCTATGGAGTTTCTGTTCTCCAAAATGCCTGTTCAATCACTTCTTGGCCTTTTGGCTAAGATCAAGTGTAGTATCTGTTCTTGCCAGTTTAAAATGTGTGGTCATTCCTTTGCCAATTTCTCTGCCGGGGTTGCCCTTTTCCTTGTTGATCAGCAGTTCTTTGTATATCTGTATTCTAGATGTACAATTCTAGATATTTTCAGTTTTACTCAACACAAATTTCTTCACTCTTGTCATCTGCTAACTTTATTCACAGTGTGCTTTTTTGAATAGAAATACATCCTTTATGTACATAAACCTATTTTATTTTATTGGTCTCATTGTTCTTGTACTTTACAGTTTTCATTGTTATTTATTATAGTGTAGCTTAAATGTTTCATATAAGTTTATCAAGTTCCTCAAAACATCCCAGCCAGGTGCACTGGCTCATGCCTGTAATCCCAGCACTTTGGGAGGCTGAGGCAGATGGATCGATCACCTGAAGTCAGGTGTTTGAGACCAGCCTGGCCAACATGGTGAAACCCCGTCTCCACTAAAAATACAAAAATCAGCCGGGTGTGGTGGCAGGCACCTGTAATCCCAGCTACTCAGGAGGCTAAGGCAAGAGAATAGCTTGAACCCAGGAGAAGGAGGTTGCAGTGATCCGAGATCACGCCACTGCACCCCAGACTGGGCGACTCTACAGAAAGACTCTGCCAAAAAAAAAAAAAAAAATTGAAATTTTGATTCGTTTTCATTGAATTTATAGATTACTTTGGGGAAGATTGATATCATTATAAAATTAATTTGGTCTAGCTAAGCATGGGACAGCTCTCAATCTGCTCAGATCATATTCCATGTTTTTTATTATTAGAGTTTTTAGATTTTCTCCACAGAAGCATAGTATATTCTTAAATAAGCCAATTTTCAATTATGTTATAGTTTCTGTTGATATTGTGAATGGTATCTTGTTATTTATATAATTTTCTAGTTGGTTATTGATGCTATATAAAAATTCTAATATTTGAGAGTTTATCTTATTTCTAGAAACCTTGCTGGATTATTTTATTTATTCTAATAGTTTGTTGGTTATCATAGTCTTTCTAGGTAGAAGGTGATCTCTTCTGAAAGTAATGGAAGTTTTACTGTTTCCCTTCCAATTCTTCCATCTCTTATTTCTTTCCTTTCCTACAGTGTTGGCCAGTACTATGACAAGTAGCAATGGTAATAATGGTCATTCTTGCCTTGTCCTTGTCTTACAGAAATGACAAATTCCTAAATTTTTTTTTTTAAAGATGAAAAATCTTTGATTGAAAGAGCTCATGGGCAACAATAGAGTTAAGGTAAAACAAACACTTGGATACATTATAGTGAAATTTTAAAACAATTAATACAAAAAGGACATTCTAAAAGCTTACTGAGAAAAAGAATATATTCATAGCTAAGGAATAAGAATCAAAATGACAGTATAGTTCTCCACAGCAAAACTAGATATGGATAATTAAGAAATACTTTTAAAAGTACTTAAGAAAACAAACGCTGAACCTATAGTTTTAAATCTAGCCAAATCATCATTTTAATACTGTAGAATAACAAAGACGTCTTCAGACCTTCGATACTCACATTACAATTGCTCTTGATGGAAGCATTCAAATGAAAAGAGTGATCCAGGAGGATGTTGCAAGACATATGAAAGCAAAAGGTCATCAACAACTGGGTAAAGTTTTTATAGGAGTTTTCTTAAAGCTAGAAAAAAGTGAAAATTCATACATAACAACACAGAACAAAATATCTTTAAAATAACATGATTACACAGTCCAGAGAACACCACTTATATTACATTATATTTAATGTTGCAAAATGTGGCCCTTGAAGAGATCAAAGAGAAATCTAAATGCACTAATGCTTTTGTTTTCTTAGGAGAAAATATAGCTATCAATAAATTTAAGAAATCAGTAGGGACAAATAAACATAAAAGTAGATCTGAAGTAAGACACAACCACCATTTTATTCTTATTATAAAAACATATTTTTATATTAACATTATTTTATAAAATATATATATAATATAAATAACATATTATAAAAATAAAAATGTTTTATAATAACATAACAAAACAAAACAAAAAAGTTAAACTTTTAAATATTCTGAATGCTTAACTTTTTTATAAATGAAATTTAAACATTCTGTTTAACTTTTAATGTTTAAAAGTTTACCTTCTAAATTTTAAACATTTAACTTTTGAGCATTCTGAAAGAAACTGGATCTTTCTATGAAAAACAGGAAGGATATATTTTAAAATTACAGTGAATGGAAAACAGGAATAAGTTGGCAGGATAGGTTCTACTAGCACAGTAATTATAATGAATTTAAGAATATTAAACTCACCAACTAAAAGATTTTTGCATTTAATTTAAATTATTTTAAAGATCCAATCGTGTAATCTTGATTCTAAAGCTAAATAAGGTTAATATAAGAAAAGAAAATTATAGGCCATCTAATTTGTGAACATCAATTCAAAAATCCTAAACCTAATATTAGCTTGCTGAATTCAATAGTATATTAAGGACTAATACAACATGACATAATAATAATACATCATAATAAGTAAGATTTATCCCAGGAATGCAAGGATGGTTTATTCTTAGAAAACCTATCAATGTAATTTCCCACACTGATAAACTTTAGGAGAAAAATTATTAAATTAGCCAATCAAATATCTAAACATTTGATAAAGTCCAATATCCATTTTTAATTTAAGAAAAATAACTCTTAGAAACTGAGGACTAGAAGGAAATTTCCTTAACTTGATAAAGTTTATATGCCAAAAATCTACAGTGATGTTATACATAAAAGAAATTGTAAACAAATTCCCTTTCAAAACAAGTTGCTGTCCAGGCATGGTGGTTCACATCTACAATACCAGCACTTTGGGAGGCCCAGGTGGGAGGATCGCTTGAGCTCAAAAGTTCAAGACCAGCCTAGGCAACATAGTGAGATCTCATTTTCACAAAAAATATTAAAAATTAGCCAGGTATGGTGGCATGCGCCTGTAGTCCCAGCTACTTGAATGTGGAGATTGAAGGATTGCTGGAGCCCGGTAGGTCAAGGTGAGCTGTGATCATGCCACCACATTCCAGTGTGAGCAACAAAGAACAAGTTGTCCTATTGCATTTCCGTGATTAATTTCCAAACAGTTTTTATACACATAATTTTTTTTGTATCTAAAGTGCAAAAAATAAAACATATAAAATACACCAGGTAATTGTGCCAAGTTCTATTTCAGGCTTTAAGGATACAGCAGTGAAAAACACAAATTTTTAGCATCATATAGCTAGATATCTGGTGTTGGGTAGAAAGAAAATTCATATGAGCCTTCAACAAATGATTTGTTGTCAACTCAGACATGGACTGGTGCATAGAAAAATTGATGACCTAGAGGTTCAACCACCTCTAAACTATGAAGACTTTTCTATGGCCCAGAAATTCAGGGCGGTTTGTAAATTCAGACCTATAGAGGATTTCTTGACCTTGGAGATGGGAGTATAGTGGAGGACCAGGGTGATTTTAAAGGGGAGGGGCATGAATCCTGTGTGCTTATATGTATTTTCCTTGGAAGACAGTTCAGAGAGTTCATGAGAGCCTCAAGGTTAAAAACCACTGTTTATTATAGAGAAATACTGTGATATCAGATTTTTAAATATATAAAAGATAAGTTGATGTAGGTCCAGCTAGGACAGTAATGGTCTCCAAGGTAAAATGAGTAATCCACAGGTAACATATCAAAGTCCATTGCCGCCTTCAGGCAATTTCTCACATATTCTTTACATACTGAGTCAGCTAACCCCATTTCTCATTTCTCTGGCAAATGTATATCATTTCATTCTTATGCATAATTTCCCTTAATTATGGGGGAGGCAGCAGAATATAGTGAAGGGATTATTTAATTTAGAGTCAGAAAACCTGGTTTGGAATCTGGCTGCAGCGCTGGCAGTGTGGGCTTTGTCAAGTTGTTCAAAGTCTCCTAGTTTTAAGTTCCTCCTCTTCCAAGTTGAAATAATAATAATAATTGTTGCATTGATAGCCTAGTATAGAGTTTTCTACATACACTAATTGTATTGTACTATTCAGATCAAGAGAATATATCACCCAATTCCCTTTCATATCTTTGTTCTCAAAATTCACACACACTAGGGAGTCTCTTCAAACTTTACCAATTTCTAGTTTTCCAAGAAAAGATCAGGTCCTGCTACCCTTGTCCAAAGAAGCGATAGATTCAAACATCTCATCTTTTAAAGTTCCCAGGCATCATCAGCAAATATGGATGACAGCTGGATGGCAGGTTCTTAGCTAGGAATAGGCCTAATCATTGGAATTTATAGTTTTAGTTTGCCTTCAATAATTAGACATTATGACTAGGCACAATGAAAAGGAAATCATATTCATCTGATCAAATAGAGATTGCATCAACCCAAATGGCGCCTGGATGAGTGCCAGTGTTCAGAAGCCAGGACTTTATTGTGTGTGACAGCCTGGCCTCCACGGCAGGCTGGAAGGTGCCCAACTCTTTTTATGGCCATTCCTGAACTCCCTCTGGTACTAGACAGATGGCCTCTAGCCACTCTCACAACCTTACATTAACACAGGCAGCTGGCAAGTGTCCATCATTTTGCAGAGGAGAAAACCAAGGACAGGTGGCTTTAATTATTATCTATGGCCTGAGACTGCCATAAATGACCTTAGAAGATAGTCAAGAAAGCCTAATAGTTATTACTTTTGGTGCTATTATGTCATGGCTTTTGGGGGGAAAAATAATCTTTGCCAAAAGAAAATGTTTCTGGGCTGTTCTACTCACCATGTGATCTCTCCAAGGCAGAGAGATATTTTGTTTTTTTGTTTGTTTGTTTTTTTTTACCATTTCTTAGCACCACTCACTGAACAACAGGTTTTATTTAACAGTTTTGCCTCCATGTTACCAACACTATTTTTCCCCACTTCCGGCATAGTCAGTGGACACCTTTAAGAAATATTTTCCATGATACTTCTACAAATGCTTACTGAGCACAAACTTTGTGCTGGGAATAATGTTTGAGATAATGAGATAAGAAAGTCCTTATGCTCAAGCAAGTTATTGCTGGTATGAAAAACCTGATATTTTTCTTACAACTGAAAGTTCCACAGGAATTCCTAGAGAACAGTTTCCACCTGAATTACATGGGATACTTACTATAGAGAGATACCCATTGGGCCCCACCTCTAGAGAACCTGACTTAGTAGATCTGGAGTGTCCATGACTCTGTCGGTCGGTTGGTTGGTCGGTTGGTTGGTTTGGAGGTGTTGTTTTTTTTTAAGCCAACATTTCAGGTGACGTTGCTTTGAGATTTAGGAAGCACAACCCTAGACAACCAAAAACTAGTCCTTCCTTTATCTCAAGATCTCCTTTTCTACCTATCCCCTTTCAAGTTTTCTTCATTGGAATGCCCCTAGAATACCCTTATTACCAAGAAAAACAAAAGCCTCCAGCTTAAGTGTAGCGTGGAACATCCATTGTCTAGCTAAACACATAATCATCATTTCCCACACACATGAGGGAGCTTAGCTTCATGAACACTCCACACCCAGAAACAATCGCATTCCTATGGTTCTCCCAAGAAATAGTGATCCAGTGACCCTATAACCTGGCACACACTCTGCCTGTCCAGGACTCAAAGCTCTCAGCCTCATTTCTTCTCCTTACAGCATTTAAAAGCCCCCAAGGGGCCATAGCCCCCCAAAAAACACACATCGGGGATGCTGTTGATTTGATCAACTACTGACCAATACCCTGTTCCCCTTGAACTAAAGGCTCAAAGGAGTAAAGTGAAGGGAGTTTGTCCAGTAATTGAGGTAATGCTTGTCAATCATCCTCCCTTCTGAAGATGCCACACAAAAACCTCCTCCTCTTCCTCTTCCTGAAACTTCAAGCCCATCAGGAACTCAGGAGTTTCGCCAGGTGTATTGCATGATTTGTGACCAAATACCATGGAAATAGGAATTACAATAAAGCCAAAGTCCATTTCCTTATGAATCAAAGGTACAGTTTACTATAAAAAGAAAAAGGCTCCAACATGTGAAGACAAGTCTATTTGCATGTATGCCATGCTCCTGGGCAACTTTCGGTCATGGGTGGAGCTGTAGGGCTGGCAGCTGTACTGCTGTTTTTCAACTACCACTTCTATAATTTGGTGGGAAAGCAACTTGAATAAATAAATGAATGAAGAGACAAAGAAAATGAAAAGGAGATGAAAATAGAAATGTCAGTAAAAAGAAAAAAAAGGAAAGGCTGAGAAAGAGATAATGTCAACTCAAAATTTTAGACATCTTGAAGGTCCAAAAGAAAAATTAGAAATCTGCTTCTAAAGATAGAGCAGTCAATTCAATTAAGCATTAAGTCGACATGAGGTGTTTGTTGGCCACAGTAACACTAAAGTGAGACTAATGAATGAAGTAAGCTAAGCCTGGCCTCAGTGAACCCAGAGACAAAGTCTGACATCAGTCAATACATGAGTATCCACGATCCCTGGTCCAACAAAGTGTACAATGCCCAGAATATAGAAAAGACTCTAAAAATGGTAGCTAGTATTGTTATTACTATTTTTTCATTAATAATAAACATGAAAATTTTCGACTTGAGCCCAATGTTGCTATCACTATCTATGGGAGAAAATACTACATTTTTTTAAGAAAAAAGTAATAAATGTAACAGGTGCACAATAAATATAAAATAATTGGCATGAGTACTTTTTTCTTTAAAAAAAAAAACTCTCTTAATTACTGTGTTCCACAAATACACACAATCACATCATAGAAAAACAAAAGTGGAGAGAGGTTGGTGGAGAGAAAACAACTCCAGGAGTTCCATGTGTGTCTTCCAGCTCACAACACCAACCATAGCTAAGACTTCTGGAGCATTGACTATATGCAAGGAAATATTCTAAATACTTTACACATATTAGTTCATTTAATCCTCATAACAATGCTTTGAAGTATTGGCCTCATTTTACATATGGGGAAACAGACAGAGTGAGGTTAAGAAGCTTGGCTAAAACACACAGTTTATAAGGAAAAGAGCCAGGGATCTTATCTGGGCAATCTGACTCCATAGCTTCTAATCACCACATCACATTACTCCCCACGACACGCACACACACAAGAGTTAAGTCCCAGACAGCTGATCATTCATCCGTCCATTCATTCATTCTTTCATGCATTCATTCATTCAGCAAATATTTTTGCTGAATGTTATCCCACCATCATCCAGTCTGTATTTGGCATTGACGATGGAACAGTGAACAAGGAAAGCAAGTCCCTGACTTCTTAGAGTTGACATTCCAGTGGATGTGGGGAGAGGTAGAGGAGAGGCAACCAGAGCAAACATCTTCCCATCAGAACAAGGAAAGCAGTGAGTCAGAAAGTACCTTTCAAAATAAACATCTTGGGCACATTCAGAAAAGCATTTCTAAAAACCCAGCTAAAGGATGCAGATAAAAACCATCAATGGCATCCAACCCAGATATTCTACATGCAACAAATTCAAGAAATATCAGTTGAGCACTGGCCACTGTCCTCACAATAACAAGGTAGAAACTGGCTCAGGGAGCCCTAGGCTTAGTCACACCACAGGAAGTGAGTACTAAGGCTCTGGTGGGCTTTCCATTCTGTGACAGAGACAGAAGGTTTTTTAAGAGTCTAACGGACTCTGAGCATCTTGGATCTCCCTCTTTTCTCGAAGGCTTCCTGTCCCACTTGAACATCTTATAATGCAACTCAGACCACTCACCTTCCCAAAACAAGGCAACCATTTTGCTCCAGTTGAGGTAGACTTCACAGATGCACAGACTCCAAAGCAGAGTTCCAGATAGATTGCTAAGCTGACTCAGACCCAACTTAGCTGGAGTTTGGATTGGCCAATTTATAAAATGATGCCAAGCCCTAGAATGCAGAAAATTTGGCAGACTTCTGGTGCAAGGAAGCATCTTGGGTTTCTTTCGTAACCAGCAAATTTGGTATAATGAGAGTAGTAGAGTATATACTCAATAAAGTCTCATTGATTCATTTATAACAGCTCCTTTACTCTTTTTCAGGGGTAGACAACCATATAGACATCAGTGGCTGCACCTGAAGTTGGAGAGCAAGTTCTCTCTCCAGCCTCCCTAGGTTAACTGCAGTCACCAAGCCCCAGGGACCCTATTCAGGATGCTAGTTGTTGAAGTCAGTGGCCCCAGTTGCTGCAATAGACTCCAAACTCATGCTGTTGAGTCTTGAGTCTTGAGCCAACATGCCCATTTTCTGTCACTCCAAATTTTTTGTAGGTTTTGAAATACAAACAGGAATTTAACCAGGTTTATCTAGGAGAAATGTCACGGGAGGCCCAAGGAAGTGCAGAATTTTGCCAAATGTTGCATGAGTATCCTATTCTTTCTTTTCTTTTTTCAGCCACTGGACTCAGGGTCTGCAGAATCTAGAACCTCTGCTGGCCAGGACTTCTTCCTCCTCACCATCCTACAGGCCTGGGTGGCACAGGCAGAGTTATTTCTGAGGCTGCTCACATTTCCAAGGATCACAAGCAGCTTGGAATTGTGTTCAATCTCTCTGGTCCTTGGAACTGTGTTCCAAGCTGCTTGTGATCCTTGGAAATGTGTTTCTAGTTGTGTTCCATTTGTGTTCCATTGGGAGACTAGGGAGCCATGGAAGGTTCTTCACTGAGGAGTAACAGGGTCAGAGTCACACTTCTTTTAAAAGTGGCTTTGGCAACAGTGTGAAGATAAATTAGAGTTAGGAGAAAGGGTGGGAGGTTAGAGAGAGAGCATTTCTAACAATTATTTCAGCAAGAATTAACTAGGGTTGAACCTGGACTGGTAACCACAGATGATCCCAAGCCACCTGGCTCTCATTGTGTTCCATTCGGAAAGCATTATGTCTCTGCATCCTCAGAATCTGTCACATAGTAATCACTCAATAAATGTTTGCTGGATTAACGAAAAGTGAATAAATCTAATGTGCACCCTTCATTGTTAAAATGAGGAAATAGGACCAGAGAGATGATATTACCTGCCTATGGTTACCTGGCTAGGCAAGGGCAGAGATAGACCTAAAATCTAGCCTCCAGCTTCCCTTTTCCAGTGATTTTCAAACTTTGTCATGCATCCAAATTACCATTTCCAGAGTTTCTGATTCGGCAGGTCCAGGACAGGGCTGGAGGGTTTGCATTTCTAATAAATTCTGAGGTGATGATGAGACTGCTGGTCCAGGGATCACATGTGGGAACCACTGCCTTACCTGGTTCTCCTCTATAACACCTAGCTATCTTGTTCAGAAAGCAGGGCCTTGCCTGGCTCCTTTATCCCTCACTGCTTGGCTCTGAGCTTTTGGGAGAATAGACATTCCAGTCTGCACAGTGGTAACACAGTTTGGTAGTTAAGAGCCCAGACCTGCAAGTCAAATGCCTGGGTTTGATCCTGTCTCCATCAACCTTATCTCCTCTGGGTATATACATTATAGAATTCTTATAAGGGTTTGGTTATTGAATGTGCTTAAAACAGTCCAACAGTGCCTGGCAAATAGTAAACACATGAAAGGGACAGCCATTCTTACAATCTCATGGATAGGCTTGACCCTGGGCCCTGAGGGGAGTCTGATGGTACTGCCTGAACTACAGAGAGGTGTGAGAATATGCCACAGAGTGGTGACAGATTATACCATATAGTCACCTAGATCCATAAACATATACATCAACGCGTGCAAAAGTTCTGAGGAGGGATACCACCGTGGGATGATGCTATCTGGATCTCCCCCAAGCTTCCTCCAAATCCACTAGATCTCTTATTACTCTGAGTCAAGGAACCAGATTACTAAATCACAGTTTATACATTATGAGTCACTTTATCTAATCTAGATGGTCATATGCACTCATCTATCAGAAGCTGTGATGTCAGCTTAGACTGATTAGAGCAACCAAAGCAAAGGGAAGCATTGGAACACCTGTTCCTTGCAGCCCTCCACACCCTCAGGCAGCAGCAGCAGCAACTGATTGTGGTGCCCAGAACCCATAGGTGCCTGAGAAGCATACACTGAAGCCAGGCAGTAGCTGAGTACAGGTCTCCAGGAGGCTGGTTACCCAAAGAACTGTATATTTGGAAATCTACTACTCTAGTCCCAAACATAGGATACACCATCACGATTTCCTCTTTAGCCACTCTCAGCTTTGGGGACATCTGGGAAGAGGTTGTAGAGAGAAGCCAGGAGGAAAAACTCCCCAGTTACTAAAGCAAAACCAGAGTGTTAAAGGTCTAGCATGAGGAGGAGAGGGAGATGCTTTAGGAGGGATGGATTACTTACCAAGTGACATGACCTGTTCCCAAGCTCCACTTCATATTGATTGAACTCTGGGAGCTCCACTACCCTTTGAAAAGCTCCATGCAAATGTGAACTTGAACTCTGCTCTTAGAAATACTCACCACAGTCAAGACAAACTGGTACTGTCTAAAAAACTCCATAGCAAAAAGCAATGAAGAATTCGATCTCTGGAATTAAAATAGATCTGGGTTCAAATCTCAGGTCTACCTCTTAAAACTGTCACCTTGAGCAAAATCACTTAATGGTCTGTGTCTTGATTTCATCACCTGTAAGATACAGATACAATAGTTCCTCACCAGGCTGTTACAAGGATCAACTCAGATACTGCATGAAAAGGCATACCATGAACTCACAGTCATAGAGGACCAGGAAATGGCCATTGTATTACTAAGCACTGAGCAAGAGCGAGCATGCTAGGAATGACCCAGGGAACACCAGGCATGGGGAAGAAGTCAAGCTGACAAGTCCAGCTTTCTGAACTTGCTGTAGCCAGCCCATTCCTGTGGCTTGAAATTCCTGCCCTTTCCATACTGATATGGTTTGGCTGTGTCCCCACCCAAATCTCATCTTGAACTGTAGCTCTCATAATTCCTACATGTTGTAGGAGAGACCAGATAATTGAATCATAGGGGCAGCTTCTCCCATACTGTTCTTGTGGCAGTGAATAAATCTTACAAGATCTGATAGTTTTATAAGGGGGAACCCCTTTCGCTTGGTTCTCATTCTCTTGTCTGCTGTAAGGCATGCCTTTTGTCTTCAGCCACGATCGTGAGGCCTCCCCAGCCAGGTGGAACTGTGAGTCCATTAAACCTCTTTTTCTTTATAAGATACCCAGTCTTGGGTGTAGCTTTATCAGCAGCATGAAACACATACCTAGTGTGAAAATTAATGTCTGGCCCACCTCCACAGCCTCTTCATTTCTACTGTTTATCTCCATATGGGCCCACTTCAGCATACTCTTCAGACACTTGTGCCCAGCCCTGTGCCTGGTCTGAGAGGCAGACATCGTCCCCAAGTAACTGACACCAGGAAGGCATCACCTGGTGATAAAAACGACTGCCACTTACCAAGATATGGTCTTATCTTTGTTGGCCTAATAATCGCAATAGAGTGGAAAAGCCTGAGACGCTCATAAAATTGTTCATTACACATATATAAATGGAGACCCTGTCCATGGGTCCTCTCCCCCTCAGAAGCCATTTCATTAGAACTTAGTGCCCCCAACTCACGAAATCTGGATCCCAGATAGTGAGTCCATGGAGTGACTAAGGAGGAAGGCCAAATGGCCTGAAAATAGTGGAGAATTTTTCCTCAAGCAGAGAGGGCAGTCCTCAACCACGACCAAGAAGTAAGGAAGAAATTGGCCCACGCCAGCTGAGCTTGGGCATCCAGCAACAGCTCCTCCATCCTCAAGGCGCCCAGGGGCTCCGCTGCAGGTGCGGTCAGGAGCTGTGCCAGGGGAGACTGGCCTGAGGTCCCACGTGGCTTCCTGCCTGGACAAACACGCCTCCGCAGCCCCGGTGGACTGTCACCTCTGCAGGCCCCCTCAGGCAGCACTCACACTAGCCCATTGTTCTTCCTCCTGCTGGCAGTTCACTGGCTCCTGCTCCCATCCCTGCTCCCAGAGACCCCAGCAGAGCCTTGCATCCCAGCACTCAAGCAGAGTAGGTACATGCTGAGCAGGCCTTGGGCTCAGCACTGTCACCCCTGTGTGTGTCAGAGAGTCAGGGACCTTCCCTATTTTAGGCACATGCCTCCAAGCCTGGTAGCAGGGACCAAAAGAGCATATTGTGAAAACGCTGTTCAAATGACAAAGATTTTCAACTGGTTTCTATCGGCAACATCCTTTTCTTTTTCAAATAAATTACTAAGAAATTCTCCAAAACATAAAGCAGAGAGAAAAGTTCCAACTCCAGTGAAAAGGGAGCAGGTGGGGCCCATAGGCTGTCTTTGGGACCTTCCCACTCCTTTGACTTCCCTAGCCCTCAGTCCAGGCAGCCCCACAAGAATCTCCAGAAAACACACAGAGTTGGAGATGCTCTGCCCTAGGCAGTGCCCCCTTTGAACTCACCCTGCAGACAAACGTCTTCCAGCCAAACTTGGAGGCACGCCTCCCGCATCACCTTGATCACTTTGCACATCTCCTCAACCTGGTCCACCAGCTGGTACAGGCATCTCACGGAAGCCACCCCAGAGACATGCCTGTCTTCTCTGGGCCCAGCCCAGATGTGATGCTGCTGTTGCAGCACACAGTTTCAGCCCCTGTGCCCTTCAATCTCCTCCTCAGCCCCTGCCCAGGATGGTGACAGGTGGCCATCAAGTAGCAAATTATACTTGAGACTTGAGAGCAATTGAGAGCCAATGTCCCCTTCAGAGCAGTTGAACTCCCACATAAAAGCAGGTTGTCTCTATGCTAAGGAGCAAAGACTTGAGGTTTTGGGGATAGAGCTTTTAGAATGGTCCTTCCTGTTATATGTAACTTCTAAACTGCCTTGGCATTAGGTAATGTTCTGAAAACCAGTCACCTTGATTTCCAGAGTGATCAGCCAGGGTTATGGAAGGTCCATGGCACTCCCTGTCCCCTCTGCCCTTCCCAGGCCTCTCCCAAGTCAGCCCCATTTCCCTTCCCAGCCAAGTCCACCCATATGCCCCCATTCTGCCGCAGTTCCAGCAGGTGCCCCAGAAAAGTGACCGCTAATTAAGATAGGAACATTCTCTACCTCCTTGTTTTTTAGTAAAAGCTAGTGTGCTTTCCTATTATGTCTGAGGTTCAGTCAACCTTCCCTGAAAATCAAGACAAATGTAACCACAAGGCCCAAAGCTCACGCTACTCCTGCCCTCAGTGTGTTCCCATGCGTGTGGGTCCACCCACCTCCCAGCATCTTCAAAGCCTTGCCCAAGACCTACACTTCCCTGAAATCATTTCTAAACCTTTTTTTAGAGTGTTTATGATTCAATTCCTCACTTTTTGATAATTAATCACATGTTGCTTGAATCTACAATGAACAGTTAAGAGTTTTTGTTTATTTTCATTACTCAATTGTTAGTTTCTTACAGGCAAGGACCGAGCCTTCCCATCTCCCATGGTGCCCAGCAGTGTTTTATACTGTGGTCTGCCCACAGCTAGTTTTCAATTAGTGTAGATTGATTTATTCATGCCACTGGCTAGGGACAGTGTTGAGAACATACAAACTCTGAACAGAGCTCTCATAAAGCTGTTTCATTCAAAGAAATGAAACTAAGGCTGAAAAAGAACATGAGATGAAGCACACATTTTAATCTCCTAACCTCTTAGTTCATTTCATATTTTCCTTAAGCAAACATTTGTAAATTTAATTTGTATGACACCCATCTCCGGACTGTCTCCCAATACCCACAACAATTTCTCCCCCAATCCACTTTCCAAATGCAGCCAAAAGGTTCATTTTTTATGCAAATCTCTCATCTTCTTCCATGGCTTTAAATCCTTCAATTGCCCTTCCAGTTTCCCTGAGGCCCCAGTCTAAATCCTTCACTAACTTCCTAGGCCCTCTGGGAGCTGGGATGGCTGCCATTCTAACCTCATTTCCTGTCATATTCCCCCATACTTTCTAGGATCCGGCATATTCAACTTGCAGTTCTTAAATTTTCCACACCAGGGTCTCTCTGTATTCCAAGCCTTCACAGGAGAGCTTCTCTCTGTGTAGAATGTTCTTCTCCCCACCTTTTTCTTTCCTTTCCTCCATCCCTTGGTCTGATTGATTCCTATTCAATTTTCAGTTTTCAGATTAAACATCACTTACCCAGAGAGGACTTACCTGAGCCCCGGAAGTCAGATCAAGCAGACTGACAGGTGTTCACAGGGCATCTGTCTCCTCTTTAAGTGGGGGTCTTCTCACTGCTTTGTTTTCTCTCCTACATCCTGAGCTTTAGACAGTGTCTCTTGTTTATTGGTGTATCCGAATACTAAGAATAGTGCTTACTGAATAGAATTGAAATGTCATCACATTGCAGCCAAACGTTCAGGAAATCTTTCTTATATACAGTGCTTTCAGGCCATAAAGGTACTACGCTTCAAGTGATGCTTTGGGATCACTGTTTTTAAGATAAAAGTACAATTAAAGAAGTACTGTGTGCAAGAGTTCCATAATCTCTAATTCAGTATAGTTTCTCTTAAATAAAATCATTAACTTCCCCTACCACAACCTTATCCTCTGCTTCGGTCCTGTCCACCACGCTCACTTGTAGTCTGTGGCTTGTGGGGCGTGTGTGGAAGGAAGAGGGTAGTTATGACCACCATTACCACCGCCAGTGAGCCACTGTGTTGCTGCCATTTTAGGTAAGTCATCACTGTCTATCCTACCAGAAGAAAAGGCTCCAACACTCAGCCTCTACAAGGCTGAGACAGCTTCCACAGATTGACAAGCAACCAGAGATAGCTCTGTGAGTTTGCAGACCAGCCAACCACTGGCCAAGTATGGTTTCAGAGGACACCCCTACCTTCCAACCACATTGCTCCAACTCTTCACTAAAATGCCCCCAGTAAGACCTCTGTCCTTTAGCCTAAAGCAGTGGTTTTCAAACTCTCACGTGCATCAGATTGCTAGGACTCACCTCCAGAGTTTCTGATTCAGGAGGTCTCTTTCAGGCTGAACATTTGCATTTCTACGTTCCAGGTGATGGTGAGCTGCTGGTCTGGGAATCACACAGTGACACCTTCAGGCCTGGTGGTGAGTGGTATTCACCTGTGGAGGGTTTTTTGTTTGTTTGTTTTTGTTTTTGTTTTTTATAGAGTTGGAGTGGGGCCCAGTCTTTCATATTTTATAAATGCATCATAAGTGATATTGATGCATGGCCAAGGTTGAGAACCATGTTACCCCTATTAAAAAGCAATGATCCCTGTAAAGGTCTAATATTTTGATGTGGAGCCAGTGAGTTACAAGCTAGCATAAATGAGTTCTTGAGCTTTCCTGAGAGATTTTAATGGCGGGAAAGGGCATGAATACTGAAGATCCCAGACCAAGAGGGATATGTGGATGAGGCCTCACCCCAGAGAGAAACGGAGGCAGCCAAACCACACCTTTACTCATGTCATCACGTGCCCAATCTGTGGAAGCCTCATGCAGGAGGTGCCCTTGAAGCCACAATTGCAGCTGCTTCCTTGGAGGCTTTTACTGCCTTTGGCTCTGCTTCCTGTAGGCTCCCCAGCTGTGGCCAAGACTGTCCAAATGGGCAACGTGGAAAATCCAGACAGTCAGATACTTTGACTGAAGCCCTGGATATGACTTAGCCTCTGGCATGAGTAAGCTCTTCCCCTAACCTCCTGTAAACTTCATTGTCCGGGGAGTCACTGGAAAGCATCCCCATATGAATTTGATCACTGGGCTCCCTTTGAACATAGGAGCTCAATGGGACTTTAAGCTTCACTTTAACTTCACTGGGAGAAATGACATATCTCATGAGCAGGGCAAATTCAGTCAGATGTTCACCCCTTCACTTTCTAACCCCAGAGGAAGTGGGTGGTAAGAGGTAGGGGTCAATGTTTTTCCTGTTTCCTCTCCCAAATGCAACCTCTGAGTCATATCGCCTCTTGAGAAGATAAGACCTACTTGCTTAGTCCCTCCATGGCTTTAAGAGGGCATGGTCGTCTTAGAGAACTGACCTCCTTTCTGCCGGGACAGCCGTTTCTGAGAGTGAACTCTAAATTTACTAGAGAGCTTCCACTTTTAAACCACAACATCTCCATCCTGTAGCAGAGCCTGTCTAGAAGGGTTGTGGGAATTGCAGGCCACAGCTGAGGTTGGTGGGATGCGATGCAGGCAAGTGGCTGAATCCCGAGAGGTCCTTCTGCCCTCAGGGTGGTGGGTGTGAGCTGAGTGGGACTAAGGTATGAGGGTGTTTGCAATCCTCCATTATCCTAATTATGGCCTGGATAGAGGCCTTTTTCCTGATCCACAGAGAGAAATGGGGGGCCCTCGAGAAAGCCTGGATGGGTGAGGGTGGCATGAGGGGAGACAGTGTAAATTCCCTCCGTTACTATGAAGGTCAGACAGAAATTTACAGCAAAAGAACCCTGAGAAGCAGGAGGCCCAGGTTCCCACTGACTGGCTGAGCAACCTCAGAAAAGTCATGCTGCCTCTCTGTGCCTCAGTTTCCTCATCTATAAAGGGAGAAGACCACAACAGATGATTGTGCCCAGCCCTTGTGGTCTATGATTCTACATTTATGTGAATTAAACTACTATTGGGTCTCTTATCTCAGCAGATAATAGGCAGTTGCTAAAACTGCTTTCAACTCAGGAAGGGGTATTGCATCTGTAGTGCTGGAGTTATTTTACAAATAACAAGAACTTTATTGTTTCTTGAAATGAAACAACAAATGAAAATCCATCTCTCTCTTCCTCCCTCCCTCTCTCTCTGTATCATGCAAGCCCATGCTGAAAGATGGAGAATGTTCTAAACAAAATGCAGTACAGATTAAATTTCTGAACTTTAACACAGCATAACTTTAACATCACTTCAAAGGAAAATAATCTTATGATTCTTAAAGCCCTTATTCCCAACAACAAGACATGTAAGTGAGGAAAACTCAAGAAGAAAAGAAGCCTTCCTCCAGGAGACAGAGGTTAGTCTCTCCTGCTCCCATGTGAGCTGGTTAATGACTAGCTCCTAACAAAGAGTATATGAGGGGAAAAAATAACTTCACCATGGAGAGACCTACTAGGCAACACCTTAACCAAATGACCAATGTTAACATCACCTGTGACCAGTCATGTTCCTATCACATAGCCCTAACCAGGTGTAGTGAGAAGCTCGCTTCACCTCTGTAGTATTCTTCCTAAAAACCCATAACCCCAGAATAACCATAAGAAAACACCAAAAAAACCCAAACTGAGGGATATTCTATAAAGTATCTTACCAGTACTCTTCAAAACTGTCAAGGTCATAAAAACAAGACTGAGAAACCCACAGAGCAGAGGACACTAAAGAGACACAATGAATGAGGTCACAGGCTGTTCCTGACTAGAACCTGGAACATAAAATAATAATAGAAAAATTGGTGAATTCCAAATAAAGTTTGTAGTTTAGTTCATGATATTACACAAATGCCAATTTCTTAGTTTTTCAATGTACCATGGTTGCATAAGTCAATAACATTAAAGAAAGCTGGGAGAAGGGAGCATAGGAATCCTCTGTGCTTTATCTTTGCAACCTTTCTGCAAAGCTAAAAATATTTCAAAATAAAAAGATTTTTAAAAACCAAATTGTACATAGGGTAGGCAGAGTCATTCATGCAAAAAAGTGTGTCAACTAGCAATGAATATAGCATTACTGGTTGGATGTGAGATTTAAGATTTGTACATCATAAACTTAAATTAAATGTCAACAAATACCATGGTCTCACTATCTTTGTTTTCATACTCACTAAATTGGACTACAATCGCTTGTAAAGGGTTTTCTGCCTATTACTGTATCCTCATCACCTAACTCAGAGTAGGCACTCAGAAGCTATGTTTTGAGTGAATAAATGAATGAATGGTATTATTCTGGGCTTGTACAAAGATAATTGGATGAATTCAATCCCTGCCTTCTTGGAACACACAATCTAAGAACATACAATTATATATTTTTATTAATTATTATTTGTATGTGATATGGTTTGGCTCTGTGTCTCCACCCAAAACTCACCTTGAATTATAATAATCCCCACATGTCATGGGAGGGACCTGATGGGAGGTAATGGAATAAATGGAGGCAGGTTTTTCCCATGCTGTTCTTGTGATGGTAAGTCTCTTGAGATCTGATGGTTTTATAAAAGGGGAGTTCCCTTGCACGTGCCCCCTTGCCTGCTGCCACATGAGATGTGATTTTGCTCCTCATTCACCTTCTGCCATGATTGTGAGGCCTCCCCAGTCATGTGGAACTGTGAGTCAATTAAACATCTTTCCTTTATAAGTTACCCAGTGTCGGGTACGTCTTTATTAGCAGTGTGATTACACACTAATTCAATATGTCAGTATAGTTATCTTTTATTACATGTTACTTTATATCAATCTAAGAAATCTAAGATTTATATATAAAATCTGAGATACATTTACGTAATGCACACACACGTACAATCAGAAAGAACAAAATATCAATATTCAACCAGCCTCAGGAAAAGTGAATTCTGTGTCAGGAGGGATTGTTGCCTATTTTTGTTCACTGCTGTATCCTTGGCACCTAGAATAGGTTTGGCACTAGCAGACACTCAACAAACATTTGTTCGATGGATGAATGGAACAAGCCTCCCGTACCAGCCAAGGGGATATGCCTTCCAGATTCCCTCAGGGTTTGTGTGTAGGAAGAGTGGGGGTGCTGCAGAGAAAGCTTCAGCCTTCCCAGCCTCAAGGCAAGTTGGCATGTGTTGTATTTGTGCTCACTGTTCTGCTGAGATGCCTTAAAGATTCTCCCAACCAACCTTCAATGGCCTTTCAGAATCCACATTCTGCACAAAGGTCTGACTGTGTTTTTTGCCAAGGACAAAATAATAATAATAACAATAATAATAATACATTTGGAAATGTCTCCACACACTCATTTCCACATTGCAATTTGTGTTAACTTGGTGAAAAAATTCAATGGAACTAAAAACCACTTTCCAGAGTGGAACATTAAATGACAGCCCCCAGTCCCTTTAGTCTTCTGAATGACCAAATCAGTTTCTCTCCAGAGAGAGGCCCCAAGAGGTGCAGGGCTGCTCCAGTGGTATTTATGCTCACCAGCCTGTGAGCTCTCAACTCGAGCATGACTCTGGACAGAGCATGGGTAATTTCTCTACTTGAGAAACCCTCAAAGTAGAGCCTCAGGTTACAAAGATGAAACACAATTGTGTACACAGAAATCTGCCTGTGAAGCCAAAGGTAATTAACCTGTGCTTTTTATGCTTCAGAATCCCAACCTCAAACACTTCTGTTGTTCTCCTCCAGGCACTGGGTTATGTAGGACTAAAATTAAAATGAAGTCCTCCCTTCACCATGACACTGTAATTAATAGATAAAGGGGAAATGATGTTTGTGGGCTAAAGTCTCCTTTACCTGCATTGTGAGACAATGGAGAAAACCCAGTGAAGCAGTTTATCTCTGAGCCAGACCTGACAGCTGCAGAGAAGGGGATCTGGGAAGCATTCAAACATCCATCCAGCCAAAACTAACTTCCTTTCTCTCCCACCATGGGGCCTACCATTGTCAGCATTAATTTTCAGCAAGTCATTCCCTTGCCCCCTGCAAACTTGAATGAAGATGTTACCTGAGTGGAGTGACAAATTAAGCCACTCAAAGAGAGCTTAGTATTTATCAGATTGGCCAACAAGTCATTTGAATAGGTCCTAAGGAAACAGGACATGGGAGGTACCGGTTAGATGATGATAGTGATGACGGTATTGATGATACTGGAGATACTGGTGGTAATGATGATGGTGATGGTAATGGTGGTGGCAATGCCAGGATATTGGTAGTAGAACTAATAACATAAATACCATTTTAGAAAAATGTATTATGTATCAGTCAGCATGGTAAGGACTCTGTATTGATTATTTCAACTTGTCTTCACATCCATTTTTATATATCCATTGATATGGTTTGGCTGGGCCCCCACCCAAATCTCATCTTGAATTCCCACGTGTTGTGGGAGTGACCAAGTGGGAGGTAATTGGATCATGGGGGCAGGTCTTTCCCATGCTGTTATCGTGATAGTGAATAAGTCTAAAGAGATCTGATGGTTTTATAAAGGGGAGTTTCCCTGCACAAGCTCTCCTTTCTTGTCTGCCACCACGTGAGTCATGCCTTTCAACTTCTGCCATGATTGTGAGGCCTCCTCAGCCACATGGAACTGTGAGTCCATTAAACCTCTTTCTTTTATATATTGCCCAGCCTCGGATATGTCTTTATCAGCAGCATGAAAGTGGACTAATACATCCATTTTATAGATGAGGAAAACTAAAACTCAAAAGAGAGTAAGCAGCTTGCCAATGTCACCCAGCTAGAGGAGAAAGGGCTGCAGCCCAACAAAAATTAAGATGATGCCTTACCTGAAGCAACCTAAGCATCCGTGGTTAGAACACCGTTTCTAGGTCCCTACAGAGATAAGAGCACACAGCGAAACAGGGTGCAGGGAATCATCTGATATCACAACTTGACCCAAGTGCCCTCTGCTCTCCTCACTTTTTCAGGTATTACTTAAGGGTTAACAGACTCAGATTCACTTATCTACCATCTCTGATGAAGAAACACACAGGAAAACACAAAGACACATCTCAGTGAGTGTGGCAGGAGCTGCTGGGTGAAGAATGCTACTTGGAATTGTTTCCCTAGGAAGAAAGGACAGATCATTCACACTGGGAGACATGAAAACTTGGAGCTTTGATATACAGACCAGCAGCTGAATGGTATACAATTAGCAGCATGTTCCCTTTATGTCTCCTGGTCTCGTTGTCAATATTGAACAGTTTCAAGTATCACATTGTCACTTCATGTTATCTTGTTATCTTAATCTGTGGTTTCATCTGTTGGATCTTTCCAACTGTATTGCTAACTCTTTGTGGATAGAGACCATTATCCTGCTTCTTATACATCATCCCTCACATCCCAGCACTATACTGGTCATAGTGTGAGTGCCTAATATGTATCTGTAGTCTGATTTCTGGAGTCACCCCCACTGCGGTCAGGTTCAGCTACTGAGTACTCTGCTGGACATTGAGGTGTCAGAATAGCGAGAACCCAGAGAATTTGCAGAGGTTACGTGGCCTCTCAACAAGAACAAAACTGACCCTCTTTATAGTTTTCCAGGACACCAGGCAAGCTTTGGTAAGATTTGGAATCTGTAGCAGACTCCAGATAATTTTTCAGGAGGTGGATTGATCTCAGTATGAAAAATGACCCAATGTTGCCTCTGCCAGAGAGTTCAGGGAGTGAGGAAGGAGGACTACCTGAAATTATGCTTTATAAAAAAAAAAGCATAGTAGTCACTATTTGTCAGAAGCTCAAAAGCCAGCTCTTAAGCATTATCTAATACAGTCCTTCCAAAATGCCACGAGCAGATACTCACCACCTTTTGACTGTGAAAGCTCATCTTCAAAGAGCATAAGTAGCTTGCAGAGCAGTTCCATGGTGGAGCCCATTTGCACCCACATGTGGCTGTCTCCAGAGTCCAAGTTCCTAAACTCTGTACCTTATTCTTCAGGATATGTGACTTTCCATGAGAATCAGAAGGGCAGGAAAAGTGTGGAGTGTCAGGGTTAAGATGGAGAGGAGCACAGAGGCCTCCACAGCTGGATCCCAGTGCCAGGGCAAAGGGGCTCCATCGGCCCAAGTGAAAGAACACTAAGACCCCTCCACTCTGCACAGGCTTACTTTGGTTGATGCCAGGCCCATGAAACACGTAACCTTCCCTGTCCTACGCCTCCAAGCCCATGTCTTAGAAAGATGCAAGTCCCAGAGGACAGGTGGAAATGGTTGTGCTGAGTCACTGGAGCTGAGGCCACACTTGATGGGGTGGGAGAAGCAGGAAGCCATCCCCTCTCCTTCTTATTTCTTTCTCTTACGTCCTCCCACTTCCTTTTGTGTCCTGGTTGGTGAGATCCCCATTACCACAACCTGCTTAGAGCCTCCTGAGCCTCACTTACTGGCCCCAGGGAAAGGTTCCCAGCAGCAGGTAAGGCTGCTTGGGAATGAGTGGAGGAGCAGACTCACCGCAGGGAAAATCAAGAGTTTATAACTGTATAGCTATTGGCCGAGGACCACCTGCCTCCTCCAGCAGCCATTCCTAACATCAGTGTCCTCACCTCTACCATCCAAGAAAGGGTTTCAGACAAACGGGACCAGGTATACAGCTGGAGCAAAGTAGTCAAAACAGAGCTCTTTTGCTTTCATTCATTTCTACCTGAAGCCAAGAGGTGCACAGAGAGTCCGGATAACCTGAAGACTCTTCTCTCAACAGGAAATTCAGACTCAGGAGAGATGGGCAACACAAGCTAAGAAGTCTTCTTCAGGGCAACCCAAGTGAGCATCATGCACCTATTCACCTATACAAAGGCACTTGCCGAGAACTTACTACATGCCAGGCACCAGGTAGGTAGAGTGACAAATAGAAGCCCTACCTTCTAATGAGGGAGGCTTTCGAGTAAGCAAATATTATAAGACAATGGAATTCATGCTATGATCGAGGGACATGAGGTGCTGTGGGAGGAAAGAAGACCAACAGCCAATTAACTAATGGAGGCTGGATGTGGGTGGGATGCAGTGGCCTCTGAATCAAGCTGGGAATAAGAAGTGGGAATTGGAGCTAGCCAAGGGGAAAAGTGGGATAACACCATTTCAGAAGGAGGAAGAGATGGGAATGGGTTTATGCAGATGTTTGTGGTTACAGAAAATCAAAGGAGCTCCCATCTGAGTGCCTGTATTTTCTCTGAGACGGATAGAAGAGGTGGTAGAGGAGAGAAAACTGAAGATGAGGGAAGCTGGAAAAGGAGCCAGCTAGGTGCTGTGGTTTAGATATAATTTGTTTGTCTCCACTGAAACACATGTTGAAATTTGATCACCGGTGGGGTGGTGTTGAAGGCAGGGCCTAATGGGAGGTGGTGAGTCATGGGGGGATCCTTTGTGGTGGGATGGCTTGCTGGCATTCTCAAGGCAGTGGGTGAGTTTTTGCTCTTGAGAAAGTGGATTGGTTCTTAGGAAAATGTATTAGTTCCCATAAGAGTGGATTCGTATAAAGCCAGGATGTCCCTGAGATTTGGTCTGTCTTCCCATGTGCCCACTTCCTCTTTGACATTCTCTGCCTGTCTTGATGCAGCACTGAAGCCCATACCAGAAGCCAAGCCGATGCCAGCACCATGCTTCTTTTACAGCCTGAAGAACCATGAGCCAAATACAATTCTTTTCTTTATAAACTACCTAATCTCAAGGTATTCCTTTATAGCAACACAAATGAACTAAGACACTAGGGATGCAAGTCATGTGCACAGGACTCTCCCATGTCAGTATCCTCTTCCTAATGAAGGATTTAATTGGGATTCTGATTATTTCCTCTCCTTTGGATGGTTGTGGCATATGAAATCCTATGTGCTTTACTAGGAAACAAAGCAATTTCCTGAAACATTTTCTGTAAGTTATCTCATTCGATTAACTCTGCTTTACAAATGAATAAGCTAATGTATTGGAGTGATAAGTAACTTGCCCAGTATCACATACTTGGGAAGAGAAAACCCAAAGAAGGTGAAAGACTTGTTCTTCCTGCTTTAGGCTTACGGAAATGATGGAAGTTGAAGACAGATCTTCCAACTTGAAGTCCTAAGTTTTGCACTGTGAGTTAGAAGACAGTTCTGGTCTCAGGTCTGTTACTAACGTGCAGTAGGATCTTGAATTACTCATTTAACTGCTCTAAGCCTCAAATTCCTTATTTGTAAAATGAATCTGTGAGTCTCTTTGAAACTTTTTTTTTTAGACAGGGTTTTGGCTCTGTCACCTCAGACTCCCAAGTAGCTGGGAATACAGGTATATGGCAGAACACTGGCTAATTTTTTAATTTTTTGTAGAGACAGGGATCTTGCAATGTTGCCTGTGCTGGCCTCAAACTCCTGGACTCAAGCGATCTTTCTGATGTAACTAGAGACTCAAGAATGGCCATCTAGAATCCAACCCATGAGCCCTCTAGCCTAGGAATGAGGCTTTGGCAGGAAATATCAAAGATGGGTTTTCTTTCATTTCCACAACCCTATAAGGTTTCCTTGGTCAAGGCCACCTCATCTCACTCAGGCTCAGTTTATTCAGCTGTGAAGTAAAGTAGAAGATCCTTAAAGTCCATCCTACTTTAAATGTCTCCCACAAACCGTAACTCGTGTAAGCAAATGCATCCTCAACCTGTCTACTTGATTTTCCAGTAAGCATTTCTAACTTAACATGTCTAAAACAAAATCTACAATTTTCCCCATCAAATCAGCAAATGGCAATCCTATCTAAGTTTCTTGGACAAAAAGCTGTGGTCGTCCTTGGCTTCCCTCCTTTTTTCATCCTCTGCACCCAGCCCATCAGAAAATCCTATTAATTTTACCTTCAAAATATGTCTAATATACCACTACTTCTCAGCACCTCCACTGACATTACCACACTAGCCTAAGCTATTGTCATTTCTCCCCTAGATTAATGTGACCCTTCTCTAGATGGTCTTACTGCCTCTAACTTTGTTATTGCACAGTCACAGCAGCCAGAGTGATCCTTTTAAGGCATAACTATGTCCCTGCTTTCTTTAAAACCCTCCAAAGTCTTCCCATCCCACTTGGGCAGAGGGTTCTCAATCTGACCCACACTCTAATGATCTGACACCCTCCTTCTCCTGTCTCCTTCTACTCTCCTCCTGTTCACTCTGCTCCAGGCACATTGACCCCCTTGCTGCTCCTTGAACAGCTCCCACCATGATCCTGCTTAGGGAACTTTGCACTTGCTGTTTCCTCTGCTGGGAAAGGATTTACCAGGCATGGTCCTCCCTTCTTCAGGTCACTGAGCAGATGCTGTCTTACCAAGGCAGCCTTCCCTGGCCATCCTATAGAAAATAGCACTCATGCACACTCCACCCTACCTCCACTTTCTAATCCCTTAACCTGCTTTCTTTTCCTTCATAGCATGGACAGGCTATCATGTACAAGCAGCACGTCTCAAATTATAATGTGCACACAGATCAACTGGGGATCTTGTTAACTGCAGGGATCTTGTTAACTGATTCTGACTCTGCAGGATTGGGTTCTGCACTGGTAACATGCTTTCAGATGATACCATTGCTGCTGGCCCACGGATCACACTTTAAGAATGTAGAGTATATAGCATTTATTGAACTGTTTATATCTGTCTCCTCCAGCAAAAACGTAAGCTCCATGGTAGCCAAAACTTTGTCTGTTATCTGTTGTTGTTTTTTTTTAACTTCTATATTCCTTAGCATTTATATTAGTGTTTGTCACAAAACAGACATAAAGTAAATTTCACTGAAGGAATCATGAAGGTATGAGGCAGATACGTGAGAACGCCAGAGGTCATCCAGTAAAGTCCTAGGAGCTACAGCAAAATCGAGTGGGAAGGTGTCCCAAAACAAATAGAAATGTGATAAGGCAGAGAAGGCAACAGTGTCAAATCCGGTCAGCTGAATCCAATGATTAGGTGTAAGAAATTAGTTGGACCAGAAAGGAGAAACAAGGCCCAAGTGCCAGGGGCTACAAGAGACCCGAATGCTAGAACAGGGCAGGAAAGAAGTTCAAAAGAAGCGGCTTCAAAAGAATTGTTTCAGTCAAGACTGCAATGCTCAAAGCCCGCTTCTTGGTGTGGAGATGATATGGCCTATCATTAGGCTGCTGTGGTTCAAGACACAGAGTTGGGTAGGACGAATTCTATTTTATTTCAATCCATCTTGGAACTACTTGATTTTAGGATACAAGAAACGAGTTTACTCTCTACTGTATTTGATTTAATTTGTTCTAAATCTCTTTCTTAATAGCTTGAAAGATGTCCCATAACTTATGCATTTCAGAGTAATATAATAATTTCATGGCATATTATATACACTTTGATGCCGACATGGTTTTTCTGATGATGATGATGATACCCATTTTCACTTTCCGAAGGGTTTGAAGCCATTTATAACAGTAACAACAACGAGTAACATTCATGTGGTGCTTACCATGTGCCAAACACTGTTCTAAGGACTTTACAGATATTCACTCATTTAATCTTTCCAACAATCTTACAAGGTAGGTACCTTCATTATCCCCACTTTATAGGAAAGAAAACAGAATCCCAAAGAGGTTAGGTAACTTGCCCAGGATCACTCAGCTAGCAAATGTCAACACCTACAATACAATAAAAAATAAATCTGTAAGAACCAAGTCATAAAAGAAGAATGGCAAGTGGGAAGAAACTAGTTTTATCCTAAAACTTGGGGAGAGAATGTTATAACTCAACACAAAACTTCATTGTCAGTTTCCTGGCAGCCCAGGAGAGAAGAAAAGTGGATTGGGCTTCATCTAAAGGTTACCTCGGGCAAATTTTACGAGTCTTGTGACGCTAAACCAGAAGCACTAAAAACGGGTAGTCAGTGTGAGCACGGCCACTCTAGAAGGCAGAGCCGGAGAGAAGTGTAGAGTCGGAGGCCACTGGAGAAAGTAGACTGAGGTGCCAAAAAGGCCAACAGAGGCAGAGGGAAATCAAGACTAGAGGAGGCGGAAAAGATTCCAAACACAGAGAAGGCAAGAGTCAGCGTAAACCATCAATGCAGGGGAGGGTCAGCACCCAAGCGAATCATGGAAATGCAGGATTCCAATCACAAAGTCCTTTTAAGTCCTTGTTACTTAAAGTGTGGCCCTTGAACCAGCTCAGGAACTTACTAAAAAGATAGAATTTCAGGCCCCATCCAGTTCCACTGAATCAGAATCCACATTTCACAAGCTCCTTGGGTGATCAAGGTGCACATGGGAGTTTAAGAAGCACCGTTTTGGCGTGGGCTTTGGTGATGCCCACACAGCAGTAGACTCTGAACACACACCGGGTGCTGTGATAGGTACCCTCACATTCATTATCTCCTGGGATCCTCATAACAATTATACAGTAAAGATACCCCTTTTTGGCTGGGTGTGGTGGCTCACGCCTGTAATCCCAGCACTTTGGGAGGCCAAGGCAGGTTGATCACCTGAGGTCAGGAGTTCAAGACCAGCCTGACCAATATGGTGAAACTTCATCTTTACCAAAAAATTCACCGGATATGGTGGCAGGCACCTGTAATCCCAGCTACTGAGGAGTCTGAGGCAGGAGAATCACTTGAACCCAGGAGGCGGAGGTTGCAGTGAGCCTAGATCGCACTGTTACACTCTAGCCTGGGCAACGAGCAAAACTCCATCTCAAAAAAATATTAATAGTAATAATAATGATAAAGATATCCTTTTTGTACTCATTTTACAGATGGGGAAATTGAGGCTCACAGTCACATACCTAGTGAGAAACAGAGCTGGGACTTGCCCAAACCAATTACTTTCCATTCCATTCAATTCATTTCTATTAGCATTTCAATGAGAATTTATCCTGGCCAAGGCAATAGTAGAGAAGCTGCTGCTGGCATCATTCTGAAGGGTAAAAGCAGGGGGCCTATATCAGAGCGTGTTACAGCAAACAATGGAGGAAGACTCAGCAGTAGGTTCTGATTGAAGGGAAGGGAACAGATGTAAGCGGGTAGGACTGATGTCTTGCAGGAAGGTACAAACAGAGCCTTCCGGGAGCATGGCAAAGCTGGCCCTGAATCCATCCAGAAAACAAGTCCTTCATATTACAACTGGGGACACGTAGAGGTAGCTGCAGCCATGCCATGCTGCCCTAAGACCCTCCCCTTCCCACCCCCACCTCAGCTAGCTGCAGTGATGTGTTACCCTTCTGACTGTTCCGTTCGTTCAGTGAAATATCATTATAGGAGCAAACTGAGAGTGAATGTGTCTTTCATTTGCCAATGAGTCATGTACCACTTAACCACTCACGTGTGTGATTTGAGCACATGCGTTACCTGTTACTTAACTTTTCCTTTATTGGTGATTGGTTTCATGAAGTTGCACATGGGCCAGGATGGTGTTGTATCTAATTGGATTCCCCAGAGTACAAGGTGGATGCAGAGTTCATGTTTCATAGATTTCTACTGATGGATCACCTCTTCTGGAAAACAAAACCAGAGCCCTCAGTCCCTCAGTGCCACACCAGGGAGAGCAGTCTGGGTGGAGGAGATAAGTCCTGAGAGCTGAGTCAGTCCATCTACGTGGGTTGACCTGATAATCCCTTCTTCTCCCAGTTGAGCCCTCCTATCAGGGCTCAGGGAATCCCTGACATGCCTCTCCCCTCCTCTTTCATCTTCATGGGAAACAGAAACTTCACCGCATGTGGGTGTGTGGTGTGAAGACACTAGGTGGTGTTCTCGTCCGGGCAGCTGTTTTGCTGTGTTGTTTTGTGCCCCTTCCTGAGAAGATAAGATCTGGACCGGATTGTGATTCTCTCCCACGGACCCTCAAAGCAATAAGCAAGTCATGTTCATTTCTCAGGAACCTTCTCAAAAGCACATCCCACATCGGTATCTTTAATGAGATCCAGGTCACTTGAAAGCAACAGCAAAAGCAGCTTCCCTAAAACACAGGGCAAGATCAGTGCCTCCTCTGAGCTTCCCTTTCTTCTCCCAAGATCTCCAGGCAAAACTGATTTGCATGGGAAGCTAACTGGTACCTCCCAGAAGGAGACTTGAAGCCTGAGGTCACTGGAGATACCAACACCTTCCCCAGCTGCAGGGGGGTCGGAGAGATGAGCACTTAACAGAAAACAAACTTGACAGGTCTTTGGAGAGCCTGGGGAGAGGGGAGAAGACTGCTCTGGAAAACAAAGAAGGAGAAGGAAAGACAGAAACAGCTAAAAAGAATAAATGGTTACGAGCACAAACTCTGCTACCTGGCTTCAAAATGGAATTGTAGTTGCAAGATGGCCCCAAGATATGAACTAACTCCTCTGGGACCCAGATTGTAGCCCAGATGGCAACTGCACCTGCCTCGCCCAGTGCAGAACACAGAATTAGTCCTGCTCTGCAAAGCCCTGTGACTGGCTTGCTATCACCAGTGACCCTCCCTCCCCTGCAACCCAAAAGGACGGAAACCTAATTTTGATCACTCTTCCTTCCTTCAAAGCTGCTTCTCCTTCATTCCTCTTCAGACCCCCTTATATTGTAAACTGGCGGCTGATAACACCATTCACTTTCAAACCAATGTTTACTGAGAAGTCAGAAGAAGTGCATATAAAAGACAGGGCTTGTGAAGATAGAGGGTGAAAGAATTGGAGATTTCTTCTATTTAAAAGCATCGTGCTCTCCTGACCTAGGTGCCAAAGAACAGGCTAGAGAGAGAAAGAGAGACACTGAGGTTCCTGGTGTGTCTCCTGATGTGCAAAATGGCAGGAGGAGGAGGCTAGTATTGCTTATGGCTCCACGTGACCTAAGGATGGCCTTTCCCAATGGTGAGCCCAGCAGCCTTCCAGTCAGAGAATCAGGCCTCCAGAGCAGAGCTGGGAGGGGAAGATGTGGCAGCCCTGGGGGCTGGGGCTACAGGGTGGGGGAAAAATAGAGGAGACAGAGGCCCACAGTTGAGAAATACAGTGGAGGCCAGGCGCGGTGGCTCACGCCTGTAATCCCAGCACTTCATAAGGTGGAGACGGGAGAATCCTTTGAGCTCAGGAGTTTGACATTGGCCTGGGCAATATAGCAAGACTCTGTCTCTACTAAAACTCAAGGGAAAAAGTAGCTGAGTCCCACGTACTTGGGAATCTGAGGTAGGTACTCAGGAGGCTGGGGCAGGAGGATCACCTGAGCCTGGGAGGTCGAGGCTGCAGGGAGCCAAGATCGCACCACTGCACACTAGCCTGGGCAACAGAGGGAGGCCTTGTCTGAAAAAAAAGAAAGAAAGGAATATGTGGAACATGGCAGCTCCTTTGCTGTTAAGGTCCAGGGTATTTTTCATTCTGGGCAGCCTAGGGTGTCTCTGGGTGTTAAGGGGAAAGCGCTTGGAGGATGTGGGGAAGGGACAGCTGAAGTACTACTGAGGGTGGAGCCTGGTGAGGGGATGGGGTTGCCTGGACTGCATCTTCAGGGCCTTCTCAGTTCCTTTCCTGGCTCCTGGATAACAAACCGGGCCTGTCTTTCTCTGTCTCCCTCTCTTTCTCCTCTTCCTCTCTCTCTCTCCCGCTCTCTTGTTTTCTCACTCTCACTCACACACACACACATCCTTTTCTTGGTTAGATTGTTACATTCAATCCTCGGTAGGTGTGCCTCTAATTTCAGGTCCCCAAGCATACACACCCTAGACCTCAGGGGACTTCGGCTTCCTGAGGTCAGGTCAGAAGACGAACAGATCTGAAATGCCGTGAGTCACACCACAGAATGGAGTGAGTTGGGTGCATCAGGTAGATCCAGAGCCCGCCTTGGCTCCTATTCGGTATCCGGGCCTCCTCCCAGAACAGCCTGAAACCCCCAGGACGTCCCGACCGTGCCTGCCCTGCGTGGGCCAGTGTGAGTAGAGAGCACGGGCTCTGGGGCTGAAGCCCCCGCATTTGTATTCTGGCTCCACCACCTACCTGTCACCATGAGAAAGCAGTTTGACTTCTCTAAATCTCCTTTTCCTCTAGGTGGGAAAGGGACAATAATGGTCCTTAGTAAGACTGAATGAGGTACTGTGTAGGCCCAGCATGGTGCCTGAGCAGACCAAAAACTCAATAACTCATAGTCATTCTTATTTTTATCAGCACTGCCATAATCACTGTTAGCCTCCAGGTCAGCAGCCACGCTGGGCCTGCACTGAATTCTCTTAGAGTCAATTTTTGAGGGAGCCGGTACCCAGCATTTTCCAGAGTCCCCAGAAGCTATTAAGGATGTCTGTGTACACCTAGTTTGCCATGTTTAGTTCAACCTGGAGGGACTCACCCAGTGCAGCCTAAGGGTTTTTGCAGAGTCTGACGACTAATATTTTGCAGACAGTCTGATGACTCCAACACTCCTGCCTCATGTCCCCAGGTCTGAAACAGCTTTCTTAATAGACTGAGAGATTCATTACAAGGATTCTCCCTTGTCAACGTTTTACCAACCCACATGAAGGATTAAAAATGATGCTAACCAGCAGTTCTGACTAGGCTTCGGTCAGTCACAGCTTCGCATGGCTACACTTGCTTCCTCTTCCTCTTCCTGTCCCCTCTTTGCTGATCTGGACTCAGCCTGGTATTCTTGTCATCACCTAGGTGAGCTCAGCTCAGCGTGAAACAAAACAGCTCATCTGAGGTCACCACACAGTCTGTACTGGGAGGAGGGGACTCCACCTCAATCCCCTGCCTTCTC
This sequence comes from Plecturocebus donacophilus, assembly GCA_004027715.1. Classification (NCBI taxonomy): domain Eukaryota; kingdom Metazoa; phylum Chordata; class Mammalia; order Primates; family Pitheciidae; genus Plecturocebus; species Plecturocebus donacophilus. The sequence goes on from PVKP010002607.1 coordinate 104,050, forward strand.
ACAAGTGGACTCTTTGGGTTTCAGCTTGTAAAAGCCGGGCAGAAAGAATTTTAATCTGAGCTCTCAGAGCCCTTGGACACACGGGGGCATGGCTACCCCTAATTCCTTGGGTGCGGGATGGTCCGCGATCACTCACTCATAGCACTGTCTGAGGGTTGACCACTCAGCTTTCAAATACTAGGCTCAATTTCTTTTCAAAAGGCTTACATGTTCGTTCTTTTTTGAACTTTGGTTTTAGATCCGTTTGGGTGTTCTACAGAGGAGAGCCACTCTGCCTTGGCATTGAAGCATTCTCTCACCCACTTTCTCCTCCCTACTCCCAAGTGTCTTGAATCCCTGCTGCATTGCAGGTTCACGCATCTGGACTGTTTTCATGTTCTTAGGCCATGGCGTGTATTTTATAAACACACGGTCAGTTTACACTACCTGGGAACTTAGGGGATTTCCTCTCTGTGGGAAACAGCTGTGAGGAGCTTGACCAACCTTGGCTTTGTGGAGAGTAAGACATCACCTCTCATCATCCACGTGGGGCAGCTGCACTGGCTGTGTTCTTGTTGTTATGCCTGAGGATTTTCCCAGAAATCTGGGCTAAGGAGGGAAGCTGATTATGCTCTCCTCCCTGGTTTCCAGTTTAATTGTTAATAAATGATTTTGCATATCATAAAACCCCATGTCTGTTCACCTTCACACCAGCTGCCAGCAGCACCTTCAGCCAGCTGAGTGCTATAGGACCTTTGAGGCCACAGAATTATGGCATCATAAAGCTGGAAGGGATTTTCAGAGAGTCATTCGCCCAACACACTAGATGAGCACTTACTTTATGCAAAGTTCTGTGCTGGTTTCCATGGGTGAAGAAAGGTGAACAAGACCCAGCCTCTACCCTCAAAGAACAGACAGACTTTAGGCTTGGCCATCATCTCCACAAAGCCTTCTGTGACTTTTTCAGGCGGGCTCAGGGTGTCCTCCTTAGTTCATGCCCCCTGCTGACCACTATCACAGCACCCACCGTGCTGCAGTGAGGTGATCCATGTATCTTTCTTCCGTATAGAATGTGAGCTTCCGGAGGGTGGGATCAGCCACACTGGGTGACGGTGAGATTCTGCAGCTCCTATCTTAAGGTGTTCATAAAGGGGGAATAAGATTAAGAGTAGAAACACTCTATTTACTAGCTACTTAGGCTAACCACCAAAACCAGAGGAGGCTGGTAGCTACCTGAAGCAAAAATAACTAGAGACACCAAAGGGCTACCACCAACCTTGAGAGTCCATGAAGAAGCTGGGAAGCATCTAAGCCACTGTTCCCTTGGTCCTTCTGTACATCCTCTCTGCACGTGTGGAGGAGTGTGTTTTATCTCATTAGGGTTGCCAGAACAAAATACCGGCTGGGTGGCTTAAATGACAGAAATCTGCTTCCTCACCATTGTGGAGACTGGAAGTCCAAGATCAAGGTGTTGGCGGGATTGTTTCTTCTGAGACCCTCTCTCCTTGGTTTCCAGATGGCCGCTTTCTCTGTCTTCACATGGTCTTCTCTCTATACCTATCTGTGTCCTAATCTCTTCTTATAAGGACACCAGTCATATTGGATTAGGGCCTACTCATATGACCTCATTTTACCTAAATAATCTCCTTAGAGACCTTACCTCCAAATAGAGTCACATCCTGAGATACTGGGGATTAGGAAGTCAACCTATAAACTTGGAAGAGGAGGAGGAGGGTGCACAATTCAGCCCATGATAGAAGTTAACACTGATGCTCAGAGAAGTGCCAGTGAGTTCCTGATAAAAGCCACAGCCAATCAGTTCAGGAGCCAAGAACGAGGCCTGTAACCACCTTCCTTCTTGGCTAACTTACAACCCCAGAGAGTCAAAGCTTCATCCAGCAGTGGTAACTGAATTTAACTCTATGTTGCCACCACCACTTCCTGTACATGCCCCGTCGCCCCTTGGCCTCCCCACAGCACTGGTACCGCCGGAGGTGCCTGTATTTGAGCCAGAGGCAAGAGAGAGTCTCAATGTGAAAGAGATAAAGAACATGTCTCCCTTGGGACTAGGATGGGAAATGACACGGATGGAGTCAACTTCCAAGGAGAACCACTGGCTCGCTTCCCAAGCTCATAAGCAGAACATAGAAAAAAGGTCCAAATGCCCTGGGTAGATGGAAGAGAGCCAAGCCACCAACAAGCACCAGCAGTGGATCTCCGACTGCCAGCCAGGGCCATGGCGCTGCCAGACAGGAACTGACATGGAGCAGAGAGAGGCCTGGCAGTGCGATGGCTTCCCCCTCCACAGAGATTTTGCTGTTGGCTTCTGCAGGGTCATGAGTCCTAAGCAGCCTCGGCTCCCAGAGTCGCTCTTCACTATTGGGTGCCAGTTGGCTGAGTGTTGTATTGGAAAAGAGTACAGGATGTGAGCTTCTAGATGAACTGACTCATTATAGTCAGACTTGGTTTAGTTTGCCCACACAGTACCAAGATAGCAGGGAGGTGCCGCTGACTCAGCACCAGGACCCCAAGGACAGGCAGGTCCAGAAGTGGCTTGGAGTAAAGGATATCTACAATTGACAACTGTAGTGTTCTGGAGTTGCTTAGGGCCCAGCCATTGAGCTGTAGTCCAGTTTGCTAGGCAAAGAGAAGTTCACATTCTATCTTCTCAGCTGCCTCTGAACCCAAGTCTCAAGGTGCAAAGTCCTGGAGGACTTGCAGAAACCAATTGCTGGCTTGTCCAGGAGATATTAAAGTTTCCTTTAAAATCATCCCAGCAGTCTGGATGACCTGTTCCTTAGTCTCATCCTGAAATTGCATCCATAGCAGGGTAGACCAACCTGAGAAGCCAGCTTAGGAAGTGCAACTGAGGAGATCATAGCCCACAATCTTCCTTGGACCAGGTGGCATTCTGGGCTTTGCCTGGAGAAAGCCACATTTTTCACACAAAAAACTAAGGATCAGAAGGAAGAAGGCAGTGGTCATAGTAGAGTGTGAACTCTGCCTCAGCAGAGACTCTGGGGGAGATAAAACAGGAGGAGATGAGACTATGATCACCTCACAGGAGTTAAGCATCAAAAGTCACAGTAACTGTATGTAGAGCTACTTTACCCACCTGCGGTTCTCCCCTATACTGGGTAAGAACAAGAAACAGCACTGACACAATTTGAGACAGGAGTTTGTCTAATAGAAGGCCAGAGGGATTGCAGTGGCAAGCTGGTGACCCCATTCATTCATTCATTCAACATTTTTACTGAGCACCTAAACTGTGCCAAGCATTGTGCTGAGTGACTAACAGGATAAAAAATAAACTAACAGGCCTTACCCTCTTGAAGCTTACACTCTAGCAGAGAAAATAAACAATTATCAATTCAAGATACTAATAACTGTAATAAGTGCTACCATGGGCTTTGAGAGTACATGATGGAATGCAATCTTGGAGGTCCCAGAAGGCTTCCTTGGGAAAGTGCCACCTAGACTAGGCCCTAAAGGATGACTGGGAATCACCTAGAAAAAAGGATAGGATGGGGTTGGGAAAGAATATGCCAGGAAAAAGGAACAGCTTATGCAAAGGCCTTAAGTCTGGAGAGAATCAATGAACCAAGGTCCCAAGTGGCTGGAGTCCAGAGATTGGTGTGGGATGAGTCTAAAGAGCCTAGCTCTCAGAGAAGGCATCTCATGCAGGGCCTTGTAGACATTCCAAAGGGTTTTTCTCTCTATCTAAGAGCAGCCAGAGCCATAGAAGGGCTTGGGGGAGGATGAGATGGCATTATTAGGTATGCTGACCTAAGCATTCAGCTTTCCCCTTTACCTAATGTTGCCTCCATACAAAGGAGACCTGGCCTTGTGTGTGTTTCATCATGATCTGAAAAACTCCAAACTGGGCAATTCGTGAGAGCTACTTTGCTTCTAGCAAGCAGAGTCAGTCAACCGATTTGCAAAGACAAAATTTAGGGTTGCACGTGTGTTTCCAGAAGGGCAGGATGTCTCTGTTGGCTCTCATCTGGCTACCAATTAACTGATGTCTGCACCTTAGAGGTGTAGACCCACCCAGCTTGTAGGAGAGAGAAAATGGGGCTAACTTCCCCAGCAACACTATAAACTAAGGCTTACAAAAGGTAGTATGCATGGCAGGTCACAGCAATTTTTCATGATACTATTGAGACCAAGCTCATATGAATTAAAAGAACCCAGATGCTGCTGGAAAGCAAGTCAGCCTCTCTCCATCTCTGAAACTCAGATGTTTGGTGCAAATTTCACTACAAACAGGAAAACAGTCCCTTCTCTATGCACCCAGAGAGAATCTCTAATCTATCATCATTCCAGTAGGATTCTCCTAAACTGCTTCAAGTCAGCCTGTTGTTTTATCCCAAAACCAAAGGATGCAGGGGATGGTCTTCTGGTCTCAGAGACCTTCATAAGAGAGCCCCAGCACATCCTTCCTCCATCTCTGAGCCAATCGTGCACCAAGCTCAATCTCAACCTCAATATTCAAGGCACAAACACTGATCTTAAAGGTCCTCAGTAAGGGCAGAGGGGTTCTGAACAAGACCACACTGACCCACTTCTGCTGGACGTCCTCTCATGCTCATGAGAAATGACTGCTGGGCCATTTCTGAGACCACCCAGGCGCCCTCCTGCTGAATATTCAAGATGGACATTTGTAGTGCTCACCCCACCCTACCACCCCAAGAGTCTAAGAAATGCACGCGCACACAGGCATCAATCGCCCTAACGCTCGCATGGCCACCAAGTGCAGACTAGAATACAAGGATGTGTTCCCTTGACCTTTTTGTCCTCTCTTCCCAGTCTGAGCCTGGGCATGAAGTGCACAAGAAGACAGTTAACCTGAATCACCACGTGGATACACTCCCATTTAGAACCTTTGTGCCTCAGGTGCAGCAGATCTGCCAGGGACAGGACAGGATGCCTCCCAAGGCCAGACTCAAGACAGGGTACCTCCCCTGCCAATAAGAATGGACACGAGACACCCATGGGACACACGCAGGAACTCCGAGTTCTGTCTTGGCATCCCTCATCCCCAACTGTCAGCCAGTCCCCAAAAGCAGCCCTGGGCGGAGAGGGAGGGCAATTTTGGATTCTATGGGCTGGCAAGCAGGTGCTGTGGCAGCTTCGGTCTTAGTGAGGCGGCATGCCTCTGTCTTTTCCCCCACCTTAGTGAGACTCTCTGTATCAGACATTGGTGCATTTTCTTCCCTGGGCACTGGGCACAGAGCGTTTTCATTTCCTTTCCATCTGGGGACCCTGTAGCCTGTGACTCCTCACCTGGCTGCTCTTCAGTGGATACCTCGTGTTCCTCCTGCAGAAGAGACCCCTGATGGCCACTCCTAAGCCCTCCTCAGGCCCCTAGATAGCCCCTCCACCCTAAGTCAGCAAGAAGGGCCACCGCAGTGACAGAGCTCCCCCTACTGACAGCTCACTGTGGTGAAGGGCCCGGGAGACAGGGAATGAGGCACTCTCCCCTAGAAATTAGATTCCAGAATACCTTCCAACTCTCCCTCAATCCACTGCTCCCAAATAAGGGCAGCATTATCTGGAAGATCTTAAGAATCAAATCATTTTACAACAGTGCCACAGCTCCGTGGACAACACTGAACTTGAAATAACACCCAGGACAGGCCCTTAGCCCAGCCTGGGCCAGACTAATGAATGACATGTGTTCCAGGGTCCCCACTGCACTGAGCTCAAGGCATCATGTGCACCAAACCATTCAATTAAGTGTTGCCACTGACTTAATTGAGATAGCTGGCCTACCCCTCTCCAAAGGAATCCTTAGACATCTTGCCCACCCTTATACCACAGGCAGCAACACACTTAGTTCTCAAAGTGTATGACATTCATTTAATCCACAAAAACAATGCCACCACCCCCGAAAAATAGATGTCACCATTAGATGAGGAAATTAAGGCATAGAAAGATGAGTGACACACCGGGATGAAAACTCAGCTCCTTACACATAAAGGGCACTTTCTGGAGGAGCTGTGAGCTCAGGACAGTTAAGAAGAGAGGACATTGGAACCAGGAAATCTCTGAGGCCTGAGCTCCTTTCAGGGCCCTGCCAGAAGAGGAAGCCAGGAGAGGAAGCCGAGAAAGCCAGACCTCTCCCTCTGCAGGTGCTGAGTCACCACAGAGACCCTCCCCAGATCGCCACAGCCTGAGACCCACCTCCACCAGTGGCTCCAGAAGTTCCATGGAGGAGCAAAATAGGTAAAGGGAATGAGCACAGCCTCTCCCATCCTGACCATCACAGGAAACAGTTTCTTCAGAAGGATCCAGGAGAGCTCTTAGCTAGAGAAACACTAAAGGCCCTCGTGGGTTCATCTTCATGGCATCTCCCACCCACAGCCCAAGTTCATACAATCCAGTGCCTCAGAATACTGAGAGCAACACAGAGAGACTGCTCAGTTTGGAAAGCACCAAGGGCAAGGACAGCAAGGAAACGGGCCTGGGCTCTAGAGCCTGCATGACGTACAAAACGGTGGTGTCGTGATCTAAAAACCAAGAAGTCAAGAGGAACGCAGTGGAGTGAAAAAGGAGATGATGTGCTCATGGGGGAACGCCCAGCCTCTTGCCCCACAACTTGGCACAGAATTCACCTCAATATAATTTTTGCTGTAAGACAACAAGTGCTAATTTGTTCACATTTATTAGAGTTGGTCAATCCACCCAAATAATTCATTTATTTGAGGCCAATAAACTGAATGCTAACTGGCCTCAAAGTCATTCATCATCAGTAAGGGGTAAGATTACGTGGTTATGAATAAACCAGTCTACAGATAAAAGATTTACTGGTAACTTAAGCATGTGTTTATTAATTCAATAAAATTTACCAAATACCTTCCAGAGGAAGACACTGTATTAGGTGCTTTAAAAGATTAATAAAAACAAGCCCGGTCTCCAAGTACCTCATACCTTACTACACAAGAGATGAGAAGTATCCAAATAAGTGCAAACGATGTCAAGGGCCATGAGAGGGTAGAAACTGCCATGGCGCTTTGGAAAGGGGATGAGCAGGTCCTTCTGTGGAATCACAGAGGGCTACATGAAGAAATGTGCCATTTGGGCTGGGCCTGGGAAAATGGGTAGGTGTGGAAATAGATGTTTATGGTAGGGCATGCATTTCAGGCAGAACGTGTGCAAAGAAGGAGGTAGGAAAAATGAAGGGTATTTTTTAGAAGCAGTAAGGATTCCTGGAAGACAGGAGCAGCGTTTCTGGATAGGGGACTCGTTGCCAGGCACTCTGTTGTAGGCAGGCTCTATGCCAATCATGAAGATAAATGCATATACAACACACACAGGAGCTCTGGCCTCATGGAGCTCATAGTCCCTCCAAGGATGCGATTGAAAAAGAAGACTGGAGAGCGCCCAGTTCTGTCCATTTAGGTAGCCTGGGGACTTGGGGGCTGGCAATGGAGAGTTAGCCACAGCTTTTAATACTGCAAGGTTATGATCAGAACCCTTTAGAAGATTAATCTGGCCCCAGGGTAGAAGAAAATTTTAAGAAGAAAGAGGAAAAATATTGAAAGTTCAGTTAGGAAACTATGGTATTAACCCAGATGAGAGATAATTACCAAAATCAGAGCAGTGGGTAGGAAGAAAAATAGGGTATGAATGCAAGAGAAACTAACCAAGCAGACTGCACTCCATCTGGGAACTTGCAAGGGCAAGAAAAGCATCGCAATGACCTGAGGCCGGGCGCGGTGGCTCACACCTGTAATCCCAGATCTTTGGGAGGCTAAGGTGGGAATGTCACTTGAGCTCAGGAGATTGAGACTAGCCTGGGTAACATACTGAAACCCCATCTCTACGAAAAATTTAAAAATAGCTGGGCATGGTGGCACACACCTGCAGTCCCAGGTATTCAGGAGGCTGAGATGGGAGGATCACGTGAGCCCTGGAGGTTGAGGCTGCAGTGAGCTGAGATCGTGCCACTGCACTGCAATCTGGATGACAGAGCCAGACCTTGTCTCATAAAAAGAAAAAAGAAAAAAAAGGAGAAATTGACCTGCGCTCTAGTGCCTAGGTGACTTACAGAATGTTGGTGTCATTATCCAAAAACCAGGGTGTCAAGAGGAGCACAGCAGCAAGGAATGGGGTGATGAGGTCACGTGGGGTATGCCCAATGTCTTCCCACAACAAGGCTGCAGGTGGTCCAGCCAGAGAGGGGAGAATCACCAAGAAACCACGAAAGCAGTGATAGGGGAGGGGGAAGGAAATGAAAGAAATGGAAAGGAGGGCTGGATTGAGAGGGGTTGTATCTACACATTGTATAGATCATCGTGGCAGAAGACCCTGGCACCCACTGTTCTCTGTCCATGTCTCCAAAGCTCTTTGGAAAGACACTTTCTTTTGCAAAAGCCACAGCTTCTCCTCCAGGAGAACACACAATAGAGAGAATGTATTGTAGAAATAGGCATGGCAAATGTGGCAGGGATAGGGAAAGGGATTTGAATTCTAGCAGTTGTGGGCAGACAGGGTATTTCAGTCTGCAGTGTGCCCTTGTGACTCGAATACATCTTGGGTTCTCTTCTCGCAGTGACTCTCCCTCCATGCCCCAGAGACCCTGACTTCAGTTTTCCCATTACTACCAGAGCTCAGACCGGCCTGAATTCCAGATGATGACCACCACTGGATCAGAAAGACCAGATCAGAAGCCACCATCTTGGCCCGCACCCAAGACTTCTTCACCTACACTCCCCCCACCACGCCCCTGTATCACACTGCATCAGAGGCAGGCAGGCCCGGACAGGTTTGGCACAGCCAGCTCCCAGGATGGTGTGGGAAAGTTGACATCGCCCCGGAGTTTACTCAAAGTCTATGTGCCTTAACAGAGCATGTTTTCTGGGGCGTCACTGGAAGCTCGCTGATGCCACCAGAACATTTCTCAGCCTTGGCAAACACAATTGACTTGCAATCCCACCACCAAAGTCACAAAGACAGAATGAAAATCAACTCCCCACAAAGGAGATTATTTCCTTGAAGAGACCTAGAATGATCTCAGTACTAACCAAGCAGACTGCACTCAATCTGGGAACTAGCAAGGGCAAGAAAAGCATCGAAATGGACCTGAGGCCAAGTGCAGTGGCTCACACCTGTAATCCCAGATCTTTGGGAGGCCAAGGTGGGAATGTCGCTTGAGCTCAGGAGATTGAGACTAGCCTGGGTAACATAGTGAAACCCCATCTCTACGAAAAACTCTTACCCACATATGAAGAGTTTCTTCATACGTAGGTAAGAAAAAGCCCCTACCTCCCTCCATTTTCTATTGGAACATCTCTTTTCTTTCATAATGCCATTAAATACACCCCAGCCAAGTGGAGCTACTAAACTGAAATCATTAAGGAAGGATCAGTTCTCTACTCATCTCAACTCTAGAGACTGGAGGAAAGGTGCGATCCATTCACAATAAGATGCTCTTCTTTCTGGAAAAAGGCAGGACCTCACAGACCTCTCTGACCTGTGAAATTGAGCAGGACCCTTTGGAAGAGGCCTAGAGAGAGGGGCCCATGGCGGTAAAGAATAATCATGGCCGCTCACCCAGCACTGCGGACACCCAGATACGGAACCTCTGCTCACAGCTCTCAAAGGACTGCTCTGATCTCACCCAGGCAATATGTGGTCAACTCCGCATAAAACAACAGAAGAATGAAAAGAGATTTTTTTCCTAATAAATATTCTTCTACAGCTAATCCACCCCTTATAACTGTCAGACTTCATGAGGCTGGCAGCAAGCCCATCAGATAACAGTGCAGCTGTGAGCTGAGAAATGTGAGAAGAGGAGCAGATTAATAAAGATGAAAAACATGTTTAGTAACTGTGTCTGAGGGGAAGTCTCAGGGGAGTCCTCAGAGGGATACTCTGTCAGCTCAGGGACCCCAAAACCCATGCCACCCAGAAGCTGTGGCTACCCCAAGGGGAGGGGTCAGTAAGATGTGGGTCCTGAAAGCAGGCAGCTGGCTCCCCTGACTTTTTGCACAGGCATTTGCTACCTGAGCCTTCCTGGGTTGTCTTCATAGAATATGGCAATAGAGTGACAGAGGTGCCACATCACAAGGCATGTGGTTTTGGTGTCCCCCACACAGAACATTAGGCTGAGGACACATACAGCTCTGCGAGGAGGCACCCCAAGGTGGTGACATTCTCCCCTCCTACTCTCTAACAAGCCCCCACCAAGCAGCTGTGGCAAAGTGAGGATGAAGTTAAAGGGAGAAGGATGTGACTAATGGCCGTATTTTCCTTGCCAAGAGCTAGGATAAATGGTCCAAAAAGTGCATAAGTAAGTTTGGAGATGTCAGGACAGAAAATTTCTGAGTCAGGTCTGTTCTGAAATATCTGGGATTTGATAGAGTATAGAATGGAAACACTGGTCTTCTAGTCTGAGATGACGAGGATTGTCACAAAGATGGAAGGGGAAGAGGAAGAAGATGAAGGAATTGAGTTCCCTTTCAAGACCTCTACACCTTTCTCCATCATCATCTATGATGACATCACAAAGAAAAGTCTCCCAACCCAGTCCCTCCAGATTTCTTCAAAGCCCACCATATTGTGTCTGCTGCTTTTCCTGCATCTCTGTCCTGCAAGCCTCGGCAGCCCCTGCTGACCTTCAGAGTTGTGCAGAGCCACCCGTCAGGGACCTCTACCAACGCCTGGGGACTGTGGCATTGGGCCACACAGTCATCCGTCCAGGGGAGCAGACTGGCAAGGAACCTGGGGAGAAAAACAGTCCGGTATCAACAGGCTGTCTCTTCCTCATCCAAATTAAATTCTAGCCCAGAGGCCCAGAGCCCTAGGTCACAAAGCCCAATGTTAGGGCCTCTCTGAACTTCTCTATGTGAGGTGCTCATTCTCTGACTATCTGCTGTTTGGAGCCATTCAGGGGAAGTGGCAGTGCAGGCATTCATTCCACTCCCACTCCTGGAACAGGCTAGCAGGGTCCACCAGTGTGAGAGGCAGGAATTGCTACAAGGCTCTTCAGCTTCGTGGCTGCTTCAGGTTTGTGGTAAGCAGGAATACAGTACAAGGGTCTCATTAGCTCAAGGAAGAGGAAGGCCAGTGATAGACTGCTAAATAATTAAGGAAACGTGCAATCACCAGTAACATTTACAGACCACTCACTATGTTTCAAGAATCATTCTGAGCTCTCCCCATTCATGAATTTGAGCTCTCCCCATTCACGAATTTGTCCCATTCTCACAACTTACCTTTTTTTTTTGAGACAGAGTTTTGCTCTTGTTGCCCAGGCTGGCGTGTAATGGTGCAATTTCGGCTCACCACAACCTCTGCCTCCCGGGTTCAAGCATTTCTCCCACCTCAGCCTCCCGAATAGCTGGGATTACAGGTATGCACCACCACACCAGGGTAATTTTATATTTTTAGTAGAGTCAGGCTTTCTCCATGCCTCCATGGTGGTAAGGCTGCTATCAAACTCCTGACCTCAAATGATCCACCCACCTCAGCCTTCCAAAGTGCCAGGATTAAAGCCTGAGCCATCGTGCCCGGCCTACTTTCCTTAAATTGAGGTAAAATCTATATAATTTAAAATTTGCCATTTTAACCATTTTAAAATTGTACAATTTGAGTGGTTTCCAGGATAGTCCCAACATTGTGCAACCATCACCACTATCTAATTCTAGGACATTTCCATCGCCCCCAAAAGTGAAACCCAGTAGCCATGAAGCAGTTACTCACCAAAACCTATTTTTGAGAGAGGCGCCACCTACTGACAAAGCTTAACATCACGCTCGTTGGAAAGGAGACGGCTTGAGAGTCAGTATTGCAGGGCAGGTCCCAAAAGATGAACTTGGAAGTGAGAGACAGTAAATGGATAACTGGCACGTTACTCAAATTTGACACATGAGGAAATGGAACCCAGGAGGTTAAGTAACCTGCTCAAGGTCACGTAGCAACTGATGAAATCAGGCTGATTCCAAAATGAGGCAGATATTTGTATCTAGAAGGTAAAGGTAAAGGCCAAGAAGAAAGATGCTTTGCGTCTTCTCAGGCATAAACATGGGTTTATAATTGGGAAACAGCCCTGGACTTGTTGACCAGATCTAAAGCTTATAGGAAAAGGGACATTTCTGGAGCTTCGAAGGTAGTAAACCCACAAAACTCATTAGCTATAAGAGACGCACAGCCACACAATTAGGCCAAGAAGTTCTGTAGCAACTGCTAAGCATTTATGGAGCAAAGCACCCTCCTAGACACTATGGAGAACAATAAGGAGCAACCCTCCAACTTCAATTCTTCTGCTACTGATCCTGCCTACTTTCTCATATCTTCCAAGGTTATGCACTTTCTTCAAGTCCAGATGTACATCCCACAATCCTTAACACTCCACAGGCCTTCTTGAGTCTGTGTTATTGTTGCTGTTTTGTTTTGTTTTTCCCTTGCCTTAGTTAACCTAAATCCTATCCCTTCTGATTAGCACAGGCTTCAATGAGCTCTTTCTGCGGGACACAGCAAGCACACCATAATAGTAAATGCTTATGGTGCCCTTGTCATGTGTTGTTAGCCCAGAATATCTGAGACAGGTGTCAGTCAATTCAGAAAGTTTGTTTTGCCAAAGTTAAGGACACATCCATGACACGGCCTCAGGAAGTCCTGATGAAGTGTGCCCAAGGTGGTCAGGGTACAGCTTGCTTTTACACATTTTAGGGAGATATGAGACATCAATCGATATGTGTAAGCTGTACATTGGTTCCGTCCAGTAAGGCGGGACAACTCAAAGTAGGGGCTACCTGGTTAGAAGCAGATAAAAGACAAATGGTTGTATTCTTTTAAGTCCTTGATTAGCCTTCCACTGAATACACAATTTAGTTTGGCTAGTGAATCTGCATTTTTACATAAACACTAGGGCAGAGTAAGCAATCAGATATGCAATTGTCTCAGGCAAGCCTCAGAAGGATGACTGAATTCTGTCTCTCCTTTATCCATAAGGTATTTCCTGGTGGGCAAATTGTAAGGGAGGTAAGTGCCTTCTTATCTTTGTAGCCATCTTATTTGGGAATAAAATGGGAGACAGTTTTGCCCAACATGGTTCCCAGCTTGACTTTTCCCTTGGCTTAGTGATTTGGGAGGGTCCCAAGATTTATTTTCCTGTGTCAAACAATTTTTAGTGCATGACTTCATTTTGTCTTCACCAAAAGAACCCAGATGAGTTCAGATGAGGAAACTGAGACCCAGAGAGGTTGAGTAACTTCCTCAAAGTCACACAGCCACTAAGTAGCAGAATCAAGGTTAGAATCTTGGTTGTTTTGATGCCAGGACCTCTTTACCCCAGATTCAAGTGCCTCTCAATAGAGTTTTCACATCACAATGTAGCCCTTCATCATACAGAGCTAATATTGCTTTCTAATTTATTTATACAAAAGGGCCTTTTCCTTTTACCAGATTAAAAGAAGGCAGTCACCATGTATGTAAAAGCAGCTCAGCATAGTCTCACAAATAGTATTAATTTCATTCTCTTCTAAGCTCCCATAGTGCCTAAGTCAGTGACAAAAGGGTTTGATATTCAGAAGCAGAAATTAACGGACTTAACTGAAGGCAGAACGTATTAGCTTATCTTGGCCCAGGCAGTAAAGGAGGGCTATATTGCTCAGTATTGTATTGAGAGGTGAATTGAAGGATGGGGGAGTTCAGGTCAACACATTGCTTTGTGGCTGGTCTAGAATCCTAGGCTCGGTATTAATGTCAGCCTAATAAATATAACAATAACTCCCATTTTTGGAGCCCCTGATGTGTCAGGCACTGTAGTAAGCACTGAATTTAGAGTATCTCATGAGTCCTCATAACAAGCCTATGATGTAGGCACTGCCATTATCACTGCTTCATAGGTGAGGAAATTGAGACTCAGATAAGTAACTTTCCTAAAGGGGCAGAGCCGGTAAACGCTAGAATTGGAGTTTGAACACAGAGCATTCTGATTCCAACCAGAAGGGCCCTCCAAAACCTACTTAGGGAATAATATCTCTCACCTAAGTTCAATATTCAAGCTTTCCATATTCTCAAATATTCACTGTATAATCAACGGAAGTTAACTGATTCGCATAAGATACGGCCCCTGCTATTGAGAGGCTTAGCATGTAGACTAGAGAAGGGATGGAGGCCAACCCGGGGGAGTTGGGCTACAGTGAAATGGGCTATCTTGTGTGGGAAATGAACAGAGTGGAGGACAAGCACGGGGATCTTACGTAAGGGATCTCATTAGATGACCTCTACATTTTCTTACAACACCCAAACAGAGATAGGAGAACTGAACTCTAGCCACATGCACAGATGGGGACACATACTTGACAGCCTCCAAAATGAAAGTAGTAGATGCTGTCACAAAGCATGGTTGGGATTCCTAGCGGAGGATACAGACATGAATCAGAGTAGAAGCCAGAGAACTAAATATCAGGAAACGGAGCCAGAGCCAAGGAGATTGTCAGGAAGGTGGGAAGCAGAATTACGAAAAGAGAGCGCACCAGCACGTCAGTGCAAATCAGTAAGCACTTATGAGTACCTACTATTCATTCCTTTGACATTTGATTCGTTCAGCAAATATTTACTGAATCTTAAGGTGTGTTCCTGGAGCTAGAGAGAGAGGTGAAAGCACAGGTAGAGCCCTGACCGCAGGGAGCTGACACTCTGAGAGAAGGCTGATGAGCAGGGCATTGCGTTGTGGAGCCACATGAAGGAGTTGGATCCTGGTCCCTGCCTCCCAGATCACTTAAACCTGGGCTATGGGTACCAAACAAACACACAGCAAGCTGAATTGCAATCCAATAGTTAAGTAATATTTAAAGAAAATAACAGGCCAGGCACAGTGTCTCATGCCTATAATCCCAGCACTTTGGGAAGTCAAGGCAGGTGGATCACCTGAGGTCAGGAGTTCAAGACCAGCCTGGCAAACATAGTGAAACCTCATGTACTAAAAACACAAAAATTAGATGGGCATGATGGCAGGCACCTGTAATTCCAGCTACTTGGGAGGCTGAGGCAGGAGAATTGCTAGAAGCCAGTAGGCAGAGGTTGCAGTGAGCTGAGACCATGCCATTGCACTCCAGCCTGGGTGACAGAGCAAAACTCCATCTCAAATAAATAAATAAAATAACAGACACAAGAGAAACTAGCAGATTTCTCTCATGTTCATTCTCTACTATTCACTCCTTTGACATTTGATTCAGAGTTGTATTCTGTTCTGCCAGATAGACAAGAAACAAACATGTTTGGTGGCACAGAAGAGTGCTAACAGAATTTTTTAAACTGCTTCATACTGTGTGAAAAAATTAAACCTTTGTCTTCTTCAGAGGCAAGATCTTATCACTCCTGCTTCTCAAGTAATATATCATTTTTTTTCTTTTTTGTAGAGACAAGGTCTCACTGTGTTTCCCAGGCTGGTCTCAAACTCCTAAGCTCAAGCAATCCTTCCACCTCAGCCTCCCAAAGTGCTGGTATTATATGCATGAGCCACCATGCCTGGCCTCAAGTAATATATCTGTCTAGAAGTAGCTGCAGAAGCCCTCGTCATCTTAGCTGGGCCAGGCCAGGCAGATTCTGCCTTGTAGGTAAGACAAGAAGGAGATACTGGCCGGAATTCATTAGTAAACCAGCGTCTATTGTTTGCAATGGGCGCAATATAAAATATATTAAACAACAGTCATAAAATGTTCAACAAAGATGGAAGAGACCTTAAAGATCATCCAATCTGGGGGAGAGATCCAAGATGGCCGATTAGCAACAGCTCAGGAATATAGCTCCCAGTGAAAGCACAGAGAACGAGTGGACGTCGCACTTTCCGACGAAATTTGGTTGCCCACAGACCGCGAGATTCCCGGCAGAGGAGCCACACAGGTAGCCAGGGCGACTCTTTTGGCCGGCGTGGCTGTTTTGCCAGTGCCCCAGCGCGGCGCTTCCCGGTGCAGAGTATACGGGACGGACGGGCTCGGCTGGTCCCATCCCCACAAGGAAAACAGCAATTGGAAGCGCTGAGGACTGAGAGTTTCATAGCAAGCACAGCGAACCCAGGAAGGTCCGGCTCTGTGGGGAACGGGTGTCCGCCAAAGGAAAACTAAGAAACAGAAAAAAATTTCATCACCGGGCGGAGAGAGATCCAAGATGGCTGCGTAGCAGCAGCTCAGGATTGTAGCTCCCAGTGAAAGCTCAGAGAGCGAGTGGATGCTGCAATTGCAGACGCATTTTTGATGCCCACAGACTGGGAGATTCCCAGCGAAGGAGCCACACGGGTCCCAAGCGCGACTCTTTTGGCCGGCGTGGCTGTTTTGCTGGCGCCCCGGGACGGCACTTCTCGGTGTGGAGTATACGGGACTGGATGCCCTTTTAGTCGGGCTCGGCTGGTCCCATCCCCACAAGGAGAACAGCAATTGGAAGCGCTGAGGACTGAGAGCGAGCACAGCTGAACCCGGGAAGGCCCAGCTCTGTGGGGAAGGAGCGCCCCCTGAAGGAAAACTAAGAAACAGAAAAAACTTCATAACCAACAAGCCGGACGTCCACTCAGAGACCCAATCTCAAAGTCGGCAATTACAAAGACGACAGGTGGATAAATCCACAAAAATGGGAAAAAACCAGTGCAAAAAGGCTGAGAACACCCGAAATCAGAATGCCTCTCCTCCTACAGGGGATCGCAGCTCCTCCCCAGCAAGAGAACAAGGCTTGACGGAGGATGAGTGTGATGAACTCACAGAATCAGGCTTCAGAAGGTGGATAATAAGAAACTTCTGTGAGCTAAAAGAACATGTTCTAACCCAATGGAAGGAAACTAAGAACCTTGAAAGAAGATTTAACGAAATGCTAATGAGAATGGACAACTTAGAGAAGAATATAAGTGAATTGATGGAGCTGAAAAACACAACACGAGAACTTCACGAAG